>FXXK01000772.1:45401-202613 GCA_900184695.1 Betula pendula | reverse complement strand
CAACTGCCTTGAAGGTGGTTGCGGTTAGCGGTTGGCGGGGCAGTTATAACTGCCCGCCTTTTCAACCCTAACCATAAGTGAGATTTGAAAACAAATGAGAGTTTTTCAGGGGTTTTAATTTGAAACTGATAAGTGCTGAATGTTACACATTCAAGCCCCTTAACTAGCATATATTAAGCCTTAGTTTGTATTATAATCTAATAATTTGTTTTGTTTTAGTGTTTATCTTATTTTGTAGGGCTTAATAGAGAACACAAGTAATTCTATTAAATTCGGGCTGAAAATACATCAACTTCTGCAAAGCTACTGACCAATAACCTTTGCGCACTCTTTTGACCATAACTTTTAGCTCAAAACTCCGATTGAGGCAAAGTCAAGGGCATTGGAAAGAGGATTCAAAAATTAACAATTCATTAAGCAAAAGTTGAAGCAGAAAATGGGCGCTCGAGGGCCCAAAATGAGGATCGAGCGCCACCAACGATCGAGCGCCAAAAAGTGGGGATCGAGCGCCATCGGTCCTTCTAGAAGCACCGCAGATCAGTTCTGTAACTAACCTTTGTGTACTGTTTTGGCCATAACTCTGAGTACAAAACTTGGATGGAGTCAAGGTTAGAGGCGTTGGAAAGAAGATTTCAAGAAGAACAAATGCTATTTTATGTGAAAGATCAGATTCAGAAGTCTTGTGGGTCAAAAATGCGTGTGAAGTCCATGAACCTTCTAGAAGTGAAAATATCTGCAAATATCTGAAAATCTCGAAAAAAATAATCAAAGATTGCGACTGGTAGGCTATGGTAGGCACCAAATTCTCTCTTCAGAGAAGTCCTAGCCCATTGACTCTAGATTTTTCCTTGATCTTTTATATTGTAATAATATCTTAAAGTCTTTTGCCTCTATAAAAACTCAACCGAAGGAGAAGAAAAAAAGATGAGGCAGTGGAGGTTCTGAAAGTGTTCTGTGTAGTTTATTTCCAGTGTAGTTTTTAGCTTATTTTTTATTCTTTTGTTGTTTAGACAGTGGATAGAACTCAACCCATAGCACCAAATCTCCTTAGGAAATGTTTTTCTCCAATCCCATGGAGATTCCCAAATCCTTTATGAGGAACTAAACCCTTTGTAGGGTTTGATGTAATTCTTTCCATAGGGTTATGGGTTGATTGTATTTAGTTAGGATTTTATGCATTTGGTATAATGATTGTTTAAGCCCAATTATTGATCTTTATGATATACCATTTGAGATGAAAACCTTTTTCTTGTCTATGAAAAATTCTTTGAAGTCTTGAATGAATTCAATGTTTTCAATGTCTTTGATTGAGGAAACATTGGCTTTGCAATGGTGCTTTTGACATGATTTTATGTGAGTTTGATAGGGTATGCTAGGGACCACGACTCAATCCACACTTAGAATAACTTAGAATAGGTGGAAAGTGGAGTGGAACCTATGATATTTTATGCTTATTTCATGAAATTGTGTAGGCTATTGAGAGAACTTATATCGCATGCCAAGGAACACGAGTTATATCACCTATAGGATGTTAGGTGAGTGAGTAGTGCGAAACTATGATGCTTTATTATTTTCTTTCAGTAGTATTTTCATGTTGAGTTCGTTGTAAGAATTGACAACCTTTACACACTCATATTATGCTTATGTTAAAAATCCATGCTAGATATAATCTGTTTCTATCTACTTTCACTATTATCCTTTATGTTTATGTCATTTAGATTTATGTCATTTAAATTTCTGTCATTTACATTTATGTCAGTTACATTTATGTCATTTATGTTTCTGTTATTTACATTTATGTCATTTACATTTAAAAATCCAAAAACATATCTTTTCATGAGTTAGATTAGAGAAAATCTTGAAAACTTGATAAACAACCATCACAGTCCCTGCGGATCGATACCCTCTTTTTAGAACTATCCTGCAAAGGTGTGATCTATCGCAAACAGTTTTAAAATCAAGGAAAAATCTTGAGTCAATAGGCTAGGACTTTTCTGAAGAGAGAATTCGGCGTCTACCATAGTCTACCAACCGCAATCTTTGATTATTTTTCCGAGATTTTCAGATATTTGCAGATATTTTCGCTTCCAGAAGGTTCATGGACTTCACACGCATTTTTGACCCACAAGACTTCTGAATCTGATCTTTCACATAAAATAGCATTTGTTCGTCTTGAAGTCTTCTTTCCAACGCCTTTGACCTTGACTCAATCCAAATTCTGTACTCAGAGTTATGACCAAAACAGTATGCAAAAGTCAGTTGTGGAACTGATCTGCGGTGCTTCTGGAATGACTGATGGCGCTCGATCCCGACTTTTGGCGCTCGATCGCTAGTGGTGCTTGATCCTCATTTTGGGTGCTTGAGCGCCCATTTTCTGCTTCAACTTTTTCTTAATGAATTGTTCCTTTTTGAGTCATCTTTCCAATGCTCTTGACTTTGCCTCAATCGGAGTTTTGAGCTAAAAGTTATGGTCAAAAGAGTGCGCAAAGGTCATTGGTCAGCAGCTTTGCAGAAGTTGATGTATTTTCAGCCCGAATTTGATAGAATTACTTGTGTTCTCTATTAAGCCCTACAAAATAAGATAAACACTAAAACAAAACAAACTATTAGATTACAATACAAACTAAGACTTAACATATGCCAGTTAAGGGGCTTGAATGTGTAACATTCAACACTTATCACACTCCCAAACTTACATAATGCTAGTCCCTTAGCATTACAACTAGAAATGAAATAAAACAATATATAAACAACTATTCTACCTCTTTTGTTGTAGGAAAGACGATTGCATTTAGCATATGCAATAAGCCTTTTAAATCCCTAGGCATCCCTAGTGGACGAGTGAAGTCTTGTGAGGGTTTAACAGAAATGTTACCCACAAACATTTTGCATGGTCATATTATCAAAGAAAATAGAGTATCACAAAAATCATGGTTCAAACTTCATTAGCAAGCTTAAACTAATAAACCCCATCTTCACAACAACTTAGGAATTACATAATATAATTACTTACAAATGGCTAACTGAGAGTCCAAATATGTTCCAATTGGTGTAAAGTGATATCAGCACATAGCTATGAGGCTTCAAAATAATTGTCAACACAAATGGCTCAATACCTCAAAGTTCACTGAAATTCTTCATCAAATGAAACAACCAGTGCATGGTTACTAATTACCGACCTTTGTTATATATACACAGCTATTAGTTTAACTTCATTAAGCTTCTAGTTGACCCATGTAACGAGTGTTTGGCCAATGACTCCCAAATCAAATGGCTTTAGGGCACTAGATGTAGAGACATCCCTAAGGGCTTATATACTCAAGTCAACTAGGCTACAAAGACAAACTAGCTGTATCATCATATTTTTTTTTTAAATGCCCAGGTCATCCATCTAAGAAGTCATCCAATTGCATCAGAGGTATTGAAAACAAACATGTTGTCATTAAAGCTCATACCTCACAAACCATGTGTTAATGTGCTCGTGATATGTCAATGTGAACAAATGAATTCTCAAAAGCCAAGAGTAAGTAAAAAGATTTAGAAATCCTAACTGCATGATCATGTGTTCATTATCTTAAGCTCACCAATGAAGGGTAAATCAAATTTCAAGATCAACAAAATTTTAAGGAATAATATGAACATTTGCAAAAATTAAAAATTTTGAATTTTTGGACAAAGTGTCTTTCCATACCCCCAAACTTAAATTATACATTGTCCTCAATGTATATAAAATTGAAGCATAATATCAGGGATAAAGGAAAACTTGATTGGAGAGGTATGACTCATAGCATACCCCCAAACTTAGATGTAAGAACACTTATCCTGAAAAGTAAAATACTAAACAAAACAAAGGAAAAACTAAGAATAAACAAACAAACAAAAACTAAAAACAGTAAACGGAAAATGGAACACAATGAAAAACAAACAAAAATAAGAATTTTTAAGGTTACTGCCGTGCAGTGTATGGAGTGGCTTCAGTGCCACAGAGATGGGTTGGGACGCTCGATCACCAAGATCCATGGTCCGAGCGTCATTTGTTTTGGCGGCATCAGTACCGTGGCTCTGGGATGTGGCGCTCGATCGCCAGATGTTGGCACTCAAGCGCCAAGCTACATTAGCCGAACCTGAAATAGAAAGTAAAAATAGAAAACAAGAAACCAAAACAAAAGTAAAAATAAAACAAAAATATATGGTAGTGCAAACAGCAGCATCAGTACTGCTGTCTGGATAGATGCATTGCAATGCTAAAATATAAACCAAAATAAAAATAAAAATCAGAAGTTTCAGCTTGCAGTAACGGCAGCTACTGTCTGGAGGGGGCACTCGATCGCCCTTTTAGTGGCGCTCGAGCGCCTAGTGCAACACCAAGGCACTTTCATTTTTTTGCAGGAACTAAAACATAAACTTTAAAACAGAAAAAATAAGATAGCACACAAAGAAAAACAAATGAATAATACAAATATAGCAGCTTCAGTACTACTTTGTATGAAACAAAACAATCTAAAGTAGAGAAAATACAAATCAAAATAAAATAACAAATATAAACCAAAATAAAATGAAAATAAAAACATAAACCAAAATAAAGTAAACAAATTTTTTGATAGTGCATGGAGCTCGATTCACACAACCAGGTATGTGGTAATAATTGGATGACTCAAGATAACATTATCTTTTACACCTCCACGCGCACGCAGCTAGGGCTGTAAACGAGCCAGTCTTTCCGACAGTCTGCTCGATACCCGCCCGGTTAAATCCGACTCGAATTCGAGATCGGTACTGTACAAACCCGCTCGATTAGTTAGTGATACATACTCAACTCGCTCGACAAAACCCGATAGGGGCTCGTGAGCCTAACTCGTTTAAGGCTCGACCAGACCGACTTGCTCGACTCGTTAACTCATTCGTCGTAGGTATATATATATACTATATATAGTATATATATATATATCACTAAAAATGAGTTATATAAATTTAAGTATGTATATTTTTAATAAGTAATATATTTTTATATTATGTGTGTGTGTATATTTTAGATAACATACTAACTAGTTAGTTCATAAACTAATATTTTTCTAGTTAATTAATATACACTAAATAAATAAGTAACTTAGTACATATATTTAACTATATGTTACTCAATATTTTTTCAGGTATATTGGTTATATATGTGTGTTATATATCAGTATTAACATACTAACTAGTAATTAGTTAATTAATAAACTGATATATTAACTAAGAAAGTTAACTATTTTTTTTTAAAAAAAAAACTAAGTTAATTACACATATATGTTACATAAATTTTAGTAAAAAATAATATTATGATATATGGTTAAGTTGTTAACTAACATATTTAATAGGATAGTATATAATTATATTGAATTGTTAATATACAAGTAGGGGTGTAAATAAACAGAGTTACTCGTGAACATATTCGGGAACGGCTCGACTAAGCTCAACTCGTGCTTGAATTGGTTATTATATAAACCGTTCGTAAACACGAAACTATACTCGATTATTAAACAATACATACTCGTATAAACTTGGTTTGATTCGGTTAATGTTCGTAAACAAGGTTGTATAAGGCTTGAGTCGTCCATTTGGGCTCGACTCGTATATATTTATTAATATACACATATATATTATATATGTATTTATGTGAATAAAAAATGTTATATAGTATATTATTTATTAAGTAACAATAGTAAAATATATTAAGTACCAATAATTAATTGGTTATATAACTTATATATATATATATATAGTACAAATAAATAATATCAACACTTAATCATATGATTCATATAACCTAATTAATTGGTTATATAACTTGGAAAGGAAAAAAAAATAGAAACATACATTTTTTTTTAAAAAAAAATCCTTAACATATTATATATGTTAGACAATTTGTATATATGTATAATATATAATCATATGTATATATGTATGAATATAATTATATGTGTATATGTCTGTAATATGTTATTTTATATATTACTGATAATCAATATAATTTTATGTTACTAATAATTATTTTTATAGTCTAGTCAATTAGATCACTTTGAAAGTAAAAAATATAAACGTGAGTGTATTTTGGAATTAAAAATTCAAGTTCATAAAAAGATCAAAGACAAATTTAATGCATTATTAATTTCAAATATTATTCTATTTTAAATTGACATCTTAGAATTAAAAAGGATCTTGTCATAAATACAGATATGTGATTGACCAAATCTACCTAATAAATTAAGACTCCTTATTTCAAACAAAATTTCAAAATTTTATATAAATATTTATAATTAAACATTCCTTGTTTATTCTAAATAGATTTTTTTTTAATAAAAAATCATAATTATATGTGTTTATGTCTATGGAAAATAATACACATCATTCTCCTATCTATCTCTCACCCATCTCATTCTATTGACTTTTCAAATTCATTATTGGATTGGTGTGACCGTGCGAGCCACATGCAGGTCCAACAATTTAATGGTAGATTTAAAAATTAGATAGAAGGAAATGAGTGAAAAATGGTTAGGAGAATGATGTGCTGCATTGCTCATGTCTGTAATATGTTATTGTATATATTACTAATAACCAATATAATTTTATGTTACTAATAATTATTATTATAATCCAGTCAATTAGATCACTTGGAAAGTAAAAAAAATATAAACGTAAGTGTATTTTTGAATTAAAAATCAAAGTTCATAAGAAGATCAAACACAAATTTAATGCATTATTAATTTCAAATGTAATTCTATTTTAAATTGATATATTAGAATTAAAAAGGATCTTAGCATAAATACAGATATAGGATTGACCAAATCTACCTAATAAATTAAGACTCCTTATTTCAAACAAAATTTCATAATTTTATTTAAATATCTTATAATTAAACTGTCCTCATTTATTCTAAATAGATTTTTTTTAAAAAAAAATTCTCTATAAATATAATTATATGTGTATATGTCCGTAGGAAAATAATACACATCATTCTCCTACCAATCTCTTACGCATCTTTTTTCACTGACTTTTTAAATTTACCATTGAATTGGTGTGAGCCATATGCAGGTCCACTAATTTAATGGTAGATTTAAAAATTGGATAGAAGAAAATAGGTGAAAGATGGGTAGGAGAATGATGTGTAGCATTGCTCATATTTGTAATACGTTATTGTATATATTACTAATAATCAATATAATTATATGTTACTAATGATTATTGTTATACTCGAGTCAATTAGATCACTTGGAAAGTAAAAAATATAAATGTAAGTGTATTTTGGAATTAAAAATCCAAGTTCAAAAGAAGATTAAATACAAATTTAATGCATTATTAATTTCAAATATTATTCTATTTTAAATTGACCACTTTTAATTAGAAAGGATCATCGCTAAAACACATATATGGGATTGACCAAATTTATCTAATAAATTAAGATTTCCTTGTTTCAAAATTTTATTTTAAATATTTGATAATCAAACTTTCCTTATTTATTCTAAATATTTTTTTTTTGAAAATTCTCTATAAATATAATTGTATGTGTATATGTCTGTAATATTTTATTGTACATATTACTAATAATTATTGTTCTAGTCCAACCAATTAAATCACTTAGAAAGGAAAAAAAAATATAAAAGTAAATGTATTTTGGAATTAAAAAACCAAGTTTATAACAAGATCAAATACAAATTTAATATATTATTATATTTTTAATTGACATCTTAGAATTATAAAGAATTTTGGCAAAAATGCAGATATAGAATTGACCAAATCTACCTAATAAATTAAGATTTAATTTTTTAAATGTCAAGATAAAACTAAAAAGGAAAGCAAATTTCGTTTAACTAATCAGTTTAATTCTCAAAATAATCGAACGGTTGATATTAAAAGAATGTTTAATCCAACGTCCATAATTATATTTTGTTAAAACAAGGGTTGATTTGATCGAACGATTGAGATTAAATGTAGGGATTATGAATATGATAGTACAGTTGGTGTTAAATAGCTTTTTAATCCAACGGCAATGATAAATCGCCTTTCAATTTTCTTTTTTCAGGCCATTCCACGTCTGCCTTGCGATCTGTGCCCCATCAGTTGTAATTCAGCTTCTTGAGATTTGTGTGTCGTCAGACACATCCTCAAGCCTTACGCACATGGCAGTGATAGCACATCACTTCTGACTCTTCCCCTTCTTTTATTCACTTTTCTTTTATCATTCATCTCTTCTTCACTGCGGACCCATTAGTCCATTACTGAACGTTTTTCTTGTTTCATTTTTTTCTTGTTTCATTTTCTTCTTCTCTTGTAGACACAAATTCCTGCACACTAACACAAGGTTGATTCGTTAAGTCTGATGTACATAATAGACAGAGAGAGGGACCTCGGCATTGTGGGTGGCGGTGCTAGCATGTCAACAGCCACCGCGCCGTGTGGTGACACGGGGCCACCGTCTTTGGCCCAGGGGAGTGTCGGTGTGCGGTCGATCGGCCGGGTGAGTGTGAATCTGAGTTAGGCTGTTGGTGAATCTGAGTTATCCTCCCCCAAAACACTAGCCTTGCTCGGTTCATATTTGGGTTTTTTGTTTTTATAAATCTTTTTCGAGCCCGAGTCGAGCCGAGCCTATCGAGTACTCGGCTCGACTCGACAGTTGTTTTCAACGAGCTCGAGCTCAGCTAAGCGCCTAGCGAGCCGAGTTCGGACAAGCATTTCTTAGCCCGGCTCGAGCTTGAACTCGGCTCGATAAGGAGCCCTCATAAACGAGCCAGTCCCGAAAATCCAAAACTCGGCCCGGCTTGGCTCGATTACAGCCCTACACGCAGCAGCCCCACCCTCCTTCTTTCCTTCTTTTCCCTTCTTTCCTTTTCTCTTCTTCCTCTCCTGCTACTGCCCACTGAACTGCTGCTGCACCAAATCAGTCTGAAAAGAGAAAAAACCTGGCAGAGAGAGAGAAGATGCAGAAAAATAAATGAAGAAGATGGAACAAAAATTTTTCTTTTGAAAGAGCAGCAGCACTGATGTGCTGCTGCCCGGAGGGTGGCGATCGAGCGCCAGATTTTGGGCACTCGATCCCCCTGGTTCTGCAGAAAAATTAAACCATAGAGACAAAAACAGAGGGAAAAAAAAAAGAATGCAGGAAACATGCTGGAAACCAGAAAAATGCAGAAATAAAATCTGCAGAAACTAAAAATTATGCAAAACAAACCAGAAAAATAGAAAAGGAAACAGAATGCAGAAAATGCAAAATGCAGAAAAAAAAAATGAAACAGAATGCAGGAAATGAAAAACAGAATGCAGGAAATGAAAAAATATGCAAAAACATGCAAGAAATGCAGAAACGGGAAAATATGCAGAAAACTAAAAATAGAAAAATGCAGAACTTGCAAGAGCAGAATCTGCAGAAATCAGAAAAATGCAGAAAAACAGAAACAGAAAAATTGCAGAATCTGGAATGCAAGAAACCAGAAACATGCAGAAAAATGCAAAAATTGCAGGAACCAGAAAAATATGCAGAAAACTGAAAGTGAAAAAGATGCAGGAAATATGCAGAAAATGAAAAAGATGCAGCAAACCAGAATATGCAGGAAATAGAATCTGCAGAAACGCAGAAACTGAAAAATATGCAAGAAATAGGCAGAAAAAATGCAGAACATGCGGAAAATATGCAGAAAAATATAAAATCAGAAAAATAAACTATACACAATGAATTATATACAACATATGTAAGGATTTATATACAACATATACACAATGAATTATATACAACATATGTACGGAACCAAATTAGATTCAATCCTAAAAACTTCATAAACAACCGTTAAACAGTCCCCGGCAACGGCGCCAAAAATTGATAGTCGCGTGAGCGCTACCGATTTTAAAATTTATAATTAACCGCTTGCGATAGATTGTATCCTTGTAGGATAGTTCTAAAATAGGGTATCGTCCGCAGGGATTGTGTCAGTTATGTAATAGCGGAATCTCTAAAATTGCACCTAACCTAACTCATAAGCAAGAAATTTTTTGTGTTTTTAAACTAAAACTAAATGACACAAGCTTTAAACTAAGTTACACAATTGATTTAAAAGTAGTAGGGGAGGTATAGGGAATTAATTTCACTCAACCCTCATACCGCAAACAAACCGTATTTAGCATGGATTTCAAACAAAAGTATGGTTTTGAGCGTGTAAAGGTTGTCAACCCTCACAACGAACTCAACAATAAAATACTATCAAAAGAAAATGATAAAGCATCATAGTTTCGCACTAGTCACTCTCACCTAACATCCTACATGTGATTTAACTCGTGTTCCCTAGCATACGATATAAGTTCTCTCAATAGCCTACACAATCTCATGAAATAAGCATAAAATATCATAGGTTTCCACTCCTCTTTCCATCTATTCTAAGTTAGTCTAAACATGGATTGAGTCGTGGTCTCTAGCATACCCTATCAAACTCACATAAAATCATGTCACAAGCATCATTGCATAGCTTATGCTTTCTCAATTAAAGACATTGAAAGCATTGAAATCATTCAAAACTCAAACAAATTCCTCATATACAATAAACAAATTTCATCTCAAATGGTATAAAACAATCCTTATGCATATACAATCACTATACCATTTGTACAAAATCCTAACTAAATACAATCAACCCATAACACTTTGGATCAAGCTACATCAAAAACCCTACAATGGGTTTAGTTCCTCATGAAGGATTTGAATTTCTTCATTAGGTTGAAGAAAACCATTTCCCAAAGGATTGCAGTGCTATAGGCTGGATCTACCTACTGTCTGCAACAAGAAATGAAAGCAAACTAAGCTAAAAACAACAAAAATATACACTGGACTGAGCTCTCTGGCTCTCTCGGACAGACATACATATATATGGAAAAAGGAAGCTTTGATCTTTCTTAAGGAAAGATCAAGCTAAAGATCTGTAATCCAGCTGTTAAGAGTCCTTTAAGAAGTGATTTCAGCGCCTACAACTGACTGGCAAGCTGCAAATTTGGACCAAAAAATATCTTTGCCGTCATTTGCTGTCACAAAAGATCTTCCAGATCTGGAAGGTTCAATGGCGCTCGAGCATTGGAATTGGGCGCTCGAGCACCTCCACTTCAATAGCACTTCACTTCTCTTAAATTATCTTCAAGCTTAATGTCAATGATATGCTTTGAATTTCCATTAAGATCTGAAAATAAGACAACACACTAAAACACACTAAAATATTAGATAACAATACAACTAAGGCATAACATATACAAGTTAAGGGGCTTCAATGTACAACATTTAACACTTATCAGAAACCCTTGATTTCGTGCAAGCCATGTTCGGACAAGTAGTGATGTGTCAGGACATGGTCAACCAACCAGGTGCACTGACTCTCATGTCCTGTCTGGACATAGCTACAAATTGTTTAGACGCAATTTCCAAAAAATGTTCTATCACTCTAAAAAATCACTAAAAACGTTGGCACTCCCTTTAAAGGTATTACCACACCACTTGGCACATGAGACACACATCTCAAGACAATTGAGATCAATGAATTGACATCTCATCAAATAAATTCAAAAATGTGTATCAATGACATGAAATTTATATGCTTGATGGATATCAACAGCACATAGTGGATCTATAGAATAACAAGATAAATCATAAATTGTGTATAGTTTGTGTAAGCTTTTACAAGCAAGCTTAAGAACTTAAATTGGCGAGGGGGTCAGGCTATATGTAGAAACTTCATGAAGAAGTTTGACAAGCTCTTCAAGCCAAAAGTCAAACCTTATGCATGCTAGGGCCTAGATACATACACATTCCCACTAAAACAGAGCACATATTGCTTCTATTTCCATTAGTGATTGCCTTTTCCTGCAATGATTTAATCACTAGCTATTTGTTTAAGGCCATGATAAGCAACTTCAAATATAGTGTTTTGACCACTATATTTTTTTAAGAATTTTTGTTTCTTAACCAAGTAGTCAAGTTAGTTAGGAAAGGTGTAGAAATTTTTAAGTCCTAGGTTCAACTAGCGAATAGGTTAATTTGACCAAAGAGTTAGTTTAACTCCCTCACATGGTTGCCCACCAATAACTCATCCATGCAATCGAACTCATGCTTGTGAAAAAAAAAGTGCATAAATTAAGCAATTTGACATACCATTTATGCAAAACAAATCACACACTCCATCAAGGTTATCAAAACTCACGCTAATGATTCACCACACAAACCATATGTGTGATGTATACTCATTAAAGCCAATTGAGGATTGATGTATATTCCACTTGTGCTAGTGTCACAATAGCACCCAAAATTCTTTCTTTGTCCATTTTTTTTTTTCAAAAGAAAACAAAAGCACAAAAATAACACCAAAGCAAAATGGAAAACCAATGCAAATAAAGCAAAGGATAAACTAAATGCAAAAGGGAAGTAAATGCAATGCATGCAAACAAAATAAAATGTATGGCCTAGGATGCAAGTGTATGCATGTGACAACAACCCTAGACATGCCAAAACCACCTAATCTAGGTAAGTCTCTTATCACCCCTCCTCAATGGGTGAGTGACTTCCCAGAAACTACGCCTCTTCTAACCTTGTTCCTATTGCTTTTAGGAACACCCTGAGAACCTTCTTGTCCAATCTAGACACCATATCTTTTATTATGTAGAAAAGTTTTTCAAATTTAGTCCTAGGAGGGGCACTTTCCTTCTTAGGTTCCCTAGATCTAAACTTGAAATAATGAGGTCGAATGTGACCCCCTCTACCACAATGGTAGCAAGTAGGGACAAACCTTTGTGAAGGTTGTCTCCTAGGAGAGTTAACACCCTCAACCTTAGATCTGAAGGGAACACTAACACTCTTCCCCTTATCAACCATACTAGGACTAGAATTTTCAGCAAGCAAAGGGAGCACAAAATTTATCTTCCCTTTGTTGAAAGGTGGAGTTTTTGAGTTAGATATACCTTGTCAAAACCCAACCCACACTTGTTACCAAAGGGATTTTGAGAACTCAAAATACAAGCCAATTTGTCACTAGTAGAAGTAGGTAAATAAGTTTTAGCACACACATGTTCATCTTCTAATGATTTTATCTTACTCACAAGCATACAATTCTTAGAATTCGAGGAATCAAGTAAAGCATTCAAATCAAAAATTTTAGCAACAACATATCCTTTTAATATTCAACTTCTTAAAAGTCCACTTATTCGATTTTTTTTCAACTCATATAGATAATTGTAGGCTTCTTGGAGATTACTCTTCTCATCTGAATCACTTTGTGATTCCCCAGCACAAGTCTCAACAAGAATATGAGGGTCACAATCACTAGCACCATTAGCACTTTTCATAGAGGTGGTAAAGGCCATGATGCTCACATTCTTTTTCTTAAAGTCATCAGACTCAGACTCATCACTCAAAGAAGCATTCATATCTTTACCCTTCGCATTTTTGAACTTAGGACAATCGGTCCTAACATGCCCAAAGCCCGAGCACTCAAAGAATTGAATGCTAAATGCATTCTTATCTTTCATGGACCTCTATTTCTTTCCTTGGGTGGCTACTTGGGAATCACCCTTTGAAAGGTCCATAGAAGGGTTCTTGTTGACTCCCTTTCTAAACTTGAGGAATTTCTTGAATTTCTCGGCCAACATAGCCACTTCTTCAAAGTTTCAAGAGTCCTCATCAGAGGATTCTACCACCTTCTTCCAAAAGGACCTCGAAGCCAAATTTTTCTTCTTCGGCTGAGGCAGGGACAACTCATAGGTTTGAAGAGATCCAACGAGCTATTCAACTTTTATTGTAACGATCCAAGGAAAAGCGTGGCTAGTGTTTTTTTCTTGGGTCATTTAAAATGGTATCAGAACCACCTAATAACACCAGGCCATGTGGTACTAGAGTGCTACATGACATGGCCTTGACGAGGAGAGTTTGTAACACCCCGGTCCTATATTGGAAAGATGAGGAGTAGCCCCACTGTAATAGCCCAAAGAATTAAACAAGGTTAAGCAAGCCGGGTTAATGAGAATGTTATGGTTGTTAAGAGCTGGATATTTTGACTTTTCTAGTTCAAACGAACGTTCAAGTAAAACTCGACAAACGTTTGTGTGAATAGTCCAACGAACATTCGCTTAGTACACAAGAACGTTCGAGCTATGTCGTATAGCATTGTTCACCACTATTCACAACAGGTCACGCAAACAGTGTCTGTGTCAGGCTTTATGCAAACGTTCGGCTTAGTCCATGAACGTTCGAATGAAACCCTAAGACCATTGGTCAATAGTACATGAATGTTCGACAAAGTACCAACGAATGTTCGTGCACCGCTAGAAAGTAAAAATAACCCTTAACTTTTTCCCATGCGACTCACCCTATAAATACCCCATTACCTCGACCTTTCAGTTGATACGCACGCGAGCGCACACCAAATTTAAAATTTATAATAAACTGCTCGCGATAAATCGTATCCTTGTAGGATAGCTCTAAAAGAGGGTATCGTCCGCAGAGACTGTGATGGTCGGTTTATCAAGCTTTCGAGGTTTTTTCTTGCTCAACTCATGAAACAAAATGTGTTTTGGGTTTTTTAAAACTAAAAGACGTAAACGTAAATGACTTAAACATAAATGACATAAACTTTAAATGACATAAATGTAAATGACATAAAGTGTAAATGACATAAATGTAAAGACATGAATGTAAATGACATGAATGTAAAGATAAAGGTAGAATGTAGATTGTATCTAACTTCGGATCTTTAATAAAGGCATAATATGAACGTGTAAAGGTTGTCAATCCTTACAACGATCTCATCAAGAATTCACTATCAAAAGAAAATGATAAAGATCATAGTTCGCACTAGTCACTCACCTAAATGACATAAATTTAAATGACATAAATCTAAACCTACATGTGAGAATACTCGTGTTCCCTAGCATGCGATATAAGTCCTCTTAATAGCCTACCCAATTATCATGAAATAAGCATAAAGCATCATAGGTTTCCACCCCTCTTTCCATCTATTCTAAGTTAAACTAACATAGATTGAGTTGTGGTCCCTAGCATGCCTATCAAACTCATATAACATCAAGTCAAAAGCATCATTGCATAGCTTGTGTAAATCATTCAAAACTTAAACAATTCGTCCATAGACAAAGAACAATCTATATCTCAAATGATATTATCATTAAGCACAATCCATAAGCATATAAAATCATCATACCATTTATACAAAATCCATACCTAAATACAATCAACCTCAACTCATAACCCCATGGAAAAATTACATCAAACCCTAAATAGGAATCATCCCCTCAAGGATTTGGATTTCTTCATTGAAATTGAAGAAATCCATTTCCTAAGGAGTATTGGAGTTATGGGTTGAGTTCTACACTCTATACAACAACAAAATAAAGCAAAAAGGAACAAAGAACTACACTCAAAATCAGCCCAAAAAACCGTTCTGTCTCTCTGGTCCGAAAATACATATATAGGGAAAATATGAGCTTTGATCTTTCCTTAAGAAAGATCAAGCCAAAAATCTAAAGCTACAGCTGTTAGGAGTCCTCTGGGGGAAGAATTCGGCGCCTACAACTCGCTGGCAGCCGCAATTTTGGATCCAAAATATCCTTACGCGTTATCTGCTGTCAAAAAGCTGTTCACGTTCTAGAAGCTCCGATAGGGATCGATCCCAGGGTGCTACGATCGATCCCAGGTTACGATCGATCCCTGTATTCTGGGATCGATCCCTGGTATTCTGCGATCGATCTCTAGGCTTTTCTTCTGCTCCTCAACTTTCTTTTGATGTCTTTTTAGGCTCAATGTTTAAGATTTACATGTGTTTCCATTTAAGACCTAAAATATAAGACAACACTAAACACAATAAAAATATTAAATAATAATACAAACTAAGGTTTAACATATGCGAGTTAGGGAGTTTGAATGTATAACATTCAACACTTATCATCAGGTCATTTTCGTCCTTGTTCGATGTGTTATCAATGTGTGAGTGTGAGAGAAGCATTTGGAGAGAGAGAATAAGCTCTCTAAGCCCTTATTCTTCAAAGAACCTTGTTGTTAAAAGGAGGTAACTTTCCTAACCTAAGCCCATTATGTTAGTTAAGTTGTTATCCTTATTTTCGTAGCATTGATACTGGTTTTAAACCTCTAGCTAGGTTATGGTTTAATATTGATTTAATGATAGGTTAACAAGGATTTAGTAGTTTAACGGTGTTGGACGTTTTATATCCTGCATGAGCATGTTATTAAGGTTTTAGACTAAGTTAAAGACCTTGTAAGGACCCTGGAATGTGTTGGAATAGGTTTTGGGAGAGTTTTTAGTTCAAGTTAACTTCTTGTCAACCACCAAACATTCAAGCTTCACAGAATAAACGTTCAAGGGCATAACCAAATGTTCAATGGCAAGGCAATAAGCCTATTTTGGTAAGTTTAAGACCTAGAGTTTGTTTTAGCTAAAGAATAAGACAATAAAATGTCTTTTCTCATATGTAGAAGTTGGTGTGTACTCGGAGGACCTCTCAGTGGAACCGTACAATACAAGTGAGTAAAACTCACACGGATACTTGTTATTGTTATTTTTCTGCATAGCATGATTATTTTATATACTAAACGTGCATGCTTACAACTCACATGAAATGTATATTTTTATTAGTGTGAAATCTACTTTATGAAAAATGATTGTGAATAATAAAATAATGGAAAGATGACTTTGTAAAATGTATGCATGTAAAAGACGGTGAAAAATTAAAATTTATATCATATAACATGGTACACCATCTTATGCAGAAAAATGGCCATGAGCTACTATTATATAGGTTAACTCTATGGTTAAAGATATTTATTTTTATGTTTGGCCTTGGATTCCAATAATTGTTTTGTAACCAGTTCACAATTTCTGGATGGGGTCACGGTTACAGCTTTGTTAGTAGTGTGGGTCACCCGAGGTCGAACTCAATTGGGTTGCTAGTATAAGACGATATGTTTGTACAATATCCGATGCACCGATGTTGTACCATATGTTCTTTCTAGAACGCGCAAACCTTGTCAAGAGAGGGTTAAGTCTCGGGTATACCATATTGTTTAACTTATGACATAATGCATTACCATGACATTGTTTTGTTTAACAAATAACTTCATTTATATTACTGCTTGTGATTTACAACCCTTTACTAAATAACTGAGTTCACTACATGATAACCTGTATACTATTTGTATTATTACTCACTAAGTTGTGGACTTACACTTGTATCTTTTTGACCTGTAAAACATGTGTTGTTTAATAGATAGCTCAGTTGACAATGCTACTGGAGAGGCGCTTGGTGATTTTGGAAAATTTGCTCAAGATTATCTTTGAGGAGTTGGACTCATGTGGAGAGGCAGAGGCAATACCTACTATGACATGATGGACATTATCCACATGCTTTACCTTTTGAAGACTAGGCTTTGAGATTTGTTGTTATGTGGGCCTTTAGACTGATTTTGTGATCTTGTACTACTTGATAACCGATCTTTGATTGTACATTTGGAAACTTATTATCTATATTATGATGTCTTAGTTTTACTATGATATTATTTAATTATTGTGGTTTTAAATTAGTAGATATCTATGTATGCAAGTAACAAGTCTTCCGCTGTAGACTCTCTTCGAAGAGTGTGACATCCCTCAGTCGTATCCCTAGTGGGTTAAGGTTAGGAGACGAATCGCTATGTCATTTACCAGTTAAATGATTTTACCAAGGCATTACATCTACATAAAATGAGTGGTTTATAAAAATAGTCATGAGTGCTAAGTCTCACATTGCCTAATTACTAGGTGAAACTAGGCTTTATAAGGACTTCTAGGGAAGCTCCAAATTGATTACTCCTTTTGGAGTGAAAACGCAAATGTAGCTAGCGCTTTTTCCTAAGTCGTTACAAACCATTTTATAATACTCCTGAAATTTAATTTAATTAATAATTAATTATGTGCGCATCCCAAAACCTATCTACCACGTAAATAAGTTTCAAGGAATCTATCTATAACTTACCATAATAAATAAATAGAAATAATCAACTTAGAGAGTTACAAGTAAAAATGCGGAAGAAAATACAGTGATCACAAGAATTAAGCTCAGATCATTGTATTAACTGAGAAAGACTACCCTAAACATTTATCAGAATAAAAGAAATAGTGGAATGCGGAAGAGAATACAGTGATCTGAGCTATAGCATAGAACCTCAATACATATTTAAGGATAATTACAACAAAACCTTGCTAATAACAACAACCATAAAATACAACAAACTGAAACAAACTCATCATCCTCTATAAGACTCCTCGAACATCCTCAAGCATGACAAAAGACTTTAATCTGCCAACACAGCTAGTACATGCTAAATCTGCAGAACAAATAAATTTTTTACAAGTGGAAAGAAAAGCAGCTAGGTAAGTCTACGACTTAGTAAGTAAAGTACCTCGGAACCAAACTCATGCTATGAGCCTCAAGATTTAATAAAGGAAAATGCTTAAACATCTACTAGAAATCCTTCTAGGGGATCAACTAACATTTTTTTATTATTATTTTAAATCAAGTGGGGCCCACCTCTACAAATGAAGAGATGGGCCCCACTTGATTTAAAAAATTAAAAAAATACTAGTTGATCCTCTAGAAGGATTTATAGTAGATGTTCTAGCACTCCTCTTTAATAAACAAATGGAAACATGAGAAATAAGAGTTTCTGCATGTCATGGATTTATACAAATTCATTTTAGAAAATATGAAGTCTCTATAATTATACCAATGAAAGAAAACAGGATTAAATACACNCTCATCATCCTCTATAAGACTCCTCGAACATCCTCAAGCATGACAAAAGACTTTAATCTGCCAACACAGCTAGTACATGCTAAATCTGCAGAACAAATAAATTTTTTACAGGTGGAAAGAAAAGCAGCTAGGTAAGTCTACGACTTAGTAAGTAAAGTACCTCGGAACCAAACTCATGCTATGAGCCTCAAGATTTAATAAACAAATGGAAACATGAGAAATAAGAGTTTCTGCATGTCATGGATTTATACAAATTCATTTTAGAAAATATGAAGTCTCTATAATTATACCAATGAAAGAAAACAGGATTAAATACACTTAAGCTCCTTGAATTACCAGCTATTTTTAAAAAGCCTCATGAACTCACAAGTGTGCCACTTAGATACATCAAACTACAATTTTGTTGCAATTAAGCTACTTTTTTGTTATTCTTCCAAAAATACCCATATTTTCTTTAAAAATATCAAAATCAAAATTGCATTTGTTTATGTTATTTTATTTTAAATTTTTGGGTAATTGTAACAAAATTGTAGTTTGATGGATCCAACTGTCACACTTGTCAGTTCTTGAGGATTTTTTTAAAATAACTGGTAGTTTAAGGGGATTAAGTGTATTTAAACCTTATTTGTTTTTAGGAAAATATGGGTATTTTTTGAAGAATGACAAAAAAGTGGCTTAATTGAAACAAAACGGTAGTTTGATGTATCCAAGTATCACACTTGTCAATTTGTGGGGCTTTAGTGAAAATGGCTGACAATTCAAGGGGCTTAAGTGTATTTAAATATCCCGGTTTTAACTATTAATTAGCTTTGTTGGAAGCCCATTTGTAAATCATACGAGCTACATAAACTCAATACGTGGATTTGTGTGTTCTAGTGCTATTTTTTATAAAAACAAAATCATACTTTCAATTTCGATAGTCTTCTTGAAAAGATCTACTCATTTATAGGAGATAACAACCTAACCCATAAACTTTTGAACCAAAATAATTAAGTATAATGAAATATAGGATTTAAACAGTGAATGCATGCTTGAGTTTAATGAATTAACGGTAAAGGTTAACGTAATTACCCAAATGGTAAAGCTCTCCAAGCTTGGGAAGTAGAAACCTACAAGAAAATCTCCATTCTCGTTCTTCTTTTCTCTCTCTCTCTCACTTTAGGGTTTTCAGAGGTTAGGGACAGCCAAAAATAAAGTTTCTAGATAAATGGACATTTATATGGTCACCAATGCACGAGCATAAGGGTAGAAGGTCCAATTTTAAATAGTGAATGCATGCTTGAGTTTAATGAATTGAAGGTAGAGGTTAAGGTAATTATCCAAATGGTAGAGCTCTCCAAGCTTCGAAAGTAGAAACCTCCAAGAAAACCTCCCTTCTCTCTCTTCTTTTCTTTCTCTCTCTCACTCTAGGGTTTTTAAAGGTTAAGGACGACCAAAAATGAAGTTTCTAGATAAATGGACTGTTATAATAATATTTATAACCATTTGCAATAGGATGAATCCTTACAAGATAGGGCTATTTAGAGGATGTCGAACCTTAAGGACTGTTTTCTTGGTTGCTTGTCAGGTATTCAAGATCTCCTCGAACTAACTCATAAAAGATATAATGTTTTTGGGTTTCGAAAATAAATATAAACATAAAGAAATAAACTTAGATAGAATTGAGGAAAATGGAGGAAACCATAGGATATTGGTTTCACCACAAGCCTCACACCAATGGTAGATTGTGTGCACAAGGGTCTCTCATTACATGCATGATATGAGAGCGTAATGGTTGTCAATCACATGACGACCTTGATATGAAAATACTCTAGTTAAGAAGTAATGCTAACCCATCCTCAGTTGGCATGGATCGTCCAACTAACACTAATTGTTACACGATCCGTCTTCTCTTGGCATGGCCTGTAAGACCTCCTAATAAGCATACACATAGGTAAGAGATAAGCATAACCTATCTTAGGTTAGCACGCCTCGTCCACCTAACACTAGTTGTGGCACGATGGTTCCCCAACATAACCTATCACACCCACTTGCTTTTACGTCAAATAGAACCATTGCGTAACCCTCATCCCCATGATCACAGAAAATGAGAATGGTTGAGTTCATCCATGGTAAAGAGCTTCCTCATAGACAAGATGAGCATTTCATCATGAATGATTATAAGCATGAAAAACAATTACAAAAACAATCCTCTAGGTTATACAATCATCACACACATGCAGAAAAATCCATAGATAAACACAATCAAATCCATTAATGTTTGGAAATGGCTACATCAAAACACATGGAGGAGTTTCTCAATATGGAGGTGCTGGAAGTTCCGTGGGAAGTAGGGAGAATCCACTCCCAACAGCTTCTAGGGCTCCTGGTCATGGTTCCCCTCTCCCCATGGCTCCATACTCCTTACAAATCAAAAATTGCACACAACTCAGCCCCAAAATCATCCCTGTTGCATTACACGAGTGTTTCTATTCTATAAGGGAGAAACCCACTTGCCCACTTGCTTTTCCAAGATAAGATGTAGAGGTATGAAGGACTTTAGAAAATCAATCCCAAGCTGATTTCGCGCTAAACAAATCGTATCTTCTTGATTTTTTTTTCTCTCTCAAAATCCAAAGTAGGTCAAATTCTGACGTAGACGATGGCGCTCGAGCCCCTTTGAATGTGGCTCGAGCCCCTTTATACTACTTCAGCTCATTAACATGTTTTAAGCCTGAATTTTTCTGGAATTGCTTGTGTTTTCCCAAAAGATCTAAATATAAGAGAAAACACAAAAACATTATTGTAATGAAGCTAAGGTAATAACATATGTGAGTTAGGGGCTTGAATGTGCAACATTCAGCGCTTTATCACGTATCATCCTAATCCATCCAAATCAAGCCTTTAAGGCAGTTGTCCATGTCATCCACTGACAGGCAAGTCATACCGACCTTCCGCCATTCTTCAAGCCACTGAATGTCAGGGAAAAGGTACTCAACTTGTCAAATCCTGACCATTCCACAACTCACTAACGATTCCAGGCATGGGCGGATGAGGTCATCACAGACCAACACATGCTTTGAGGTCCCGTCTCGTGTCACATCATGCCCTCAACTCAGGGATCTGTGGGCTAGGGGGATCAACTTCATTAAATGTTCAAATCAGCCTATATATAACAAGGGAGGAATACTAGGTAAGTATTCGAACATTTTAAATACGAAAGATGGCGGACACCTTACTTCTCAAAACCCTCATTAACTTAGACATCAGAGCTATCCTTCGCTGATCGGCCCCGACAAGCTCTTCTGTCTTATTGTTCCCTATGTTGCAGGTTTCAGCTCCCGCCCAGATTCCCGTATGTGACACGTCACCTACTGGAAAACTATCCCAACAGTTTGGCGCCGTCTGTGGGAAGCGACTTTGTTCATACCTCTGTTGCTCCCTTATAAGTGATCTAAAATGGTGCACACTAGATCGCAAGGCCTTCAAGGAGCAGGAAAGAGATCAGCGGTCTCAAGAGGGTCTCGTAGAATAAGGAATGTTGGTAGAAGTAACGTTAGGCCATCGCCCACCCCAGCGTAGAATAGAGTCCTAGCCGTCATCAAACAACAGAAACCACCACAAGCAACCCCGAAAATTGAGCTGCAGGCACAGTTAGAGGCCGCACAAGCATGGATGAACATTCTCACACGCTAGAACACGGCTTTAGCCTGCCATGAAACTAATCCACCACCGCAACAGCAACTTTCTTGCCCTACAACTGACCAACCAGTTCCTCGCCTGTGTCAATGCAAAGAGAGTCACAAGGATGCCAGTGTGGGACCAATTCCTCGTCCCAACCAGTACAATGAAGAACGCCAAGGCTCGGGAGCAGTGGAGGAGGACCCTACCTTTAGGGAGGAAGACTATAAGCAAGAAGATGAAACGGATAATGAGGGAGCGATAGACCAAAATAGCCGAGCAGCTCTTTGGGGATGCCCCATGCGAGAGGAGGTTTTCGCCAAGATGAGGTTCCCGATGAATAGACAGACATGAGAGTTCTATATTGGAAACTAAGGGACCAGTGTAACAAGATGGCCCTCCAGCTGAGGGGAAGACAACCTGCGCTAGAGGATATACTCCAGGGCACCAACCTTGTGGCGACCTAATCCATAATTACACTGTAGCTATATATATATATTGAAAACATACAGTAATCATGAATCGGATCTATCGCCACAGGGTGATAGAAAACAGATGCTATACATGTATCTCACAAAGTATCACGAGAATACACCTATTACATCAGAGTCATATATCACTTCAAATATAAACTAAGCGGAAGCATTTATATTCAAAATGAGTAATCAAAACAAATAGAGCTGGCAATACAAATTCTAATGATTTAAAATTTACAATGTGAATATACAAAATAATAGCTATACACTGGTGTCACAAGCGACACAAGCCATATATACAAAAATGTAGTTGTGAATACATCACCATAACAACAAAAGAATAGATTAACTAAAGAGTCTATACAAAATGCATATGTCCCACGACGTCAATCGTAATAGTCGAGGTAGTAGGCTATGGGATCATCGTCTAAGCTCTCAGTACTTGCATCAACATCTATATAACCATAAAGGTCGTCCATGATTATATAGGCGGAAAGGAAAATGAGTGAGTCAACAATCTCAATGAATAAAAATCCATTGAGTTTTCGTAAAGAACCGAAGTGTTAGTTTACATGAGTTTACAATAACAGCTACACAAATATGGCATTTATTTTAAAACATAAACAGCTGATGAAGTAAACACATGTATTCGTAAAGCATCTGAAATAGTATAATAGCTGGGTACATACATGTACGTTCCAGTCTCTCGCCTGTACTAATACACATACATGCTCAACTATGTTATAAATATATCATATAATTTAGCTATACTCATATACAAGTATCTCTTCCCCTGTGGGTGAAAACACAAGCATATAAGCATATAAGCATATCTAAGCATTAAAACATAAATCACATATGCAGCTAGCCGTAAGAATATACATATGTGCTTTTCCATTAAGCCTCATATGCATAGTAATACATCTATGATCAATAAAATCCACATAAACCATATCACAAATCATCATATAAATACATCATGGTATGCAATGTCCTGACACACGAGTACAGATCCTCGTGGCCTAGCACACAAGTATAGACCCTCATGGCCTAGCACACGAGTATAGACCCTCGTGGCATGGTCTCTATGGCACACAGTCACAAACCTCCATGGCTAGGTTCTATGGCACACAGTCATGAACCTTCATGGCTAGGTTCTATGGCACACAGTCACGAACCTCCGTGGCTAAGTTTTACATACTCTTTATGCTCTTCATACATATGCTCTTTGATAACATGCAACAATATTTGCCATAATTATTTTCTCAATACAAATCTCAATAAGATGTCATGAAACTTAATCAAATCAATCTTTTTGCCATATATCATTTCTCAAATACCAATAGCAAATCAAATACTATAAAACTCAACATATCAATATATATATATACATCCGCCATAGTTATAAATCACAATAAATCATCAAAACTCATCAAATAATCATAAATCCCAAGAAAATAATCAAAATCACAAATCACATGTTATCATAAAATATCATCAGTTCGTCTTTTAAATCATCATATTATTGCTTCAAAATTGCTTAAAACACTTATTTTATTTAGCAAGTACAACATCTGCTAAACATTGAAAACAAAACATAAAATATTTTTAAGGTGTGTATCACTCTCGGTAAGTATAAATACTTACTAATTTCGCTTGATGAATTGAACTTCCTAGCACGAATGTTTAAGCAATGCCCGCTGCACATTTACATTGCCAAAACATTATCAATTTATACATTCATACTCACAACCCATTACCCATGATACTTGAAAATGCAAGTATCAAAGTAGTCATAAGTAACCCATAGCATTCTAGGGTTCCAATTAGCATATAACTAGCCTACAAGTTAACCCATAGTGAAATACTAGGATTAACATAATAAAAAACCCAAAATACTAACTATGGAAAAGTCTAGGATTTTGGACATTTACCTCAAAGCTTGAAGAATCCGAAGTTGCGCACTGTGGAACTTCAACCCAGTGTAAGGGATGCACAAACCAACGAGAATCCTAAGAAAATAATCAATGTTAAGCTACACATTAAAGAATATAGCTTAAGCATGGAGAATTTAAAGTTCCAAGAATTTTTACCTCGAATCGATCGGTGGGAGTAAGTTTCTAACACCGAGAATCTTGTTTCTGGGGTTAAAAATGTGTTTGGAGGCTCTCCAAGATCAATGCCCAAGGTTTGGATATAAACCCTATGAGAGAGAAGAGAGAAAATGGCAGAAAATGAAAGAAAAATCAGAAAGTGGCTGAAAAAATGGCGTCAACCTATTTATAAGTGAGTGAATAGTGTCACCGTCCGGACCAAGAAGTGGCCCGTCCGGATGACAAGGCACATGGTCCATCCGGACCATGTTACGGACGAGGTGCGGACGGTCGCTACTGAGTAAACAGCGGCAAAGGACCGTCCGGACGACACTGCGGATGCTACTGCGGACGATCGCTACTGACTTATCAGCAGCCAAGACTGTCCGGACGACATTGCGGACGATCGCTACTGACTTATCAGTAGATGGAACCATCCAGACCGCTACAGGCGGGGCTACAGATGATTCATTCTAGGTGACTACCGTCTGGACGACAACACTACCGTTTGGATGCCCAATGTAAATTTTCATTTTAAAGACATTTTTGAAATGTTTAATTACCTTTTTACCCTTGACTTTTAAGATGATTTTTAATCCTTAATTAAAATTCTTGGGCGTTACAAACCTGCCATTTTTTGAGCGGGTCATGAGGTGTCCCCTTCTTGACAAGTTCAAGGTTCCTTGTCGCTCTGTCTACCGTTAGCACAAACCCTACAAAGCAATTAAAGACCTTCAAGGCCCATCTAGGTCTCCACGGGACTCAAGATGAGATAGCGTGTAGCGTGTTCCCGCTTACCCTTACAGGTAGTGCCTGAGATTGGATTGGGAACCTCCCCCTGAACTCTATTGACAGCTTTGTAGAACTTGCGAGGATGTTCCTCGCTCAATTCATAGCGGTAAGAAAGTGCATGAGGCCAACCGCATACTCGATGACCCTCAAGCAAAAAGAGTTTGAGTCCCTTAAGGACTATATTGAACGGTCCAATAGGGAAAGACTAGAAGTAGAAAGCGCACTAGAGAACCTAATTCTAGCTACACTCATCAACGGGGTACTGCCTTAGGAATAGCTAATGATGGAACTAGCGCGAAGGGCGCGAACCAAACTCCAAGACTTCATGGACAAAGTAGAGGAATTCATCAACGCCAAAGAAACCATACAGACGTTCATAAAATCCAGAGTGTAAGAGAAAGGGTTTGGCACACTGAGAGTACAATTTCACCCTCCTGAACACCAATATGACAGAGATCCTCATAGAGACTCATGCCCTGCTAGATTTCAGGAGTCCTAAAAGGATGAAGACGCACCCCTTCAAATGTGCCCTTGACAAATACTGCAAGATCCACCGAGACCATGGCCATGACACCGAAGAATGCATCATGCTGCAAATTAAGATCGAGAAGTTAATCAAAAATTGAAAGCTGGACAGGTACGTTGTGGGAGAAAGGCAGCAACAAGGGCCTCCAAACCACAATGACAACCAGGGACGAGATGATCGGAGGAGGCTGGAGTGAAGGGACGACGACCGCCAACAAGAGGAAACAAGAGAATATAGAGGCTATCGAGAGGGTGAAAAGATGAGCACTGCCATCAACCTCGAGGAGACCGCGCCGATCGAAACGTAAGGGCTCCAAACGTGATCGGAGACGTACAGACAATAACATGCGGCTTTACTAGAAGAGGTGAATCCAACTCCGCGAGGAAGGCCCATGCCAGGAGACTACTTGGCAGCCAAGTAATGTCCCTAGAACGCCTTGCAAAAGCGAGGCGGATGTAGTCACTCTCTCTCTCTCTCTCTTTCAGTGATTAAGACCTATCAGGGATAGTATTCCCACACGAAGATGCCTAGGTGGGAACGCTGGCCGTTGCAAACCACAATCTGCACTACATCTTGGTCAATACTAGGAGTTCAGCGGATTTTCTGTATTGGCCCGCATTCGAAAAAATGGGGATTTATAAGAAGAAGATAATCCTGATGTCCTCTCCACTGATCGGATTCCGAGGCGAGCAAGTTCGTCTGATCGGCATTATTACCCTACCGATCACAATAAGGACTGCCCTTAGACAATCAACAGTCATAGTGGATTTGATAGTCATCGATCGCTCCTCAGCTTATAATGGCATCATGGGTAGGCTGACTCTGAACAAAGAGGAATCGAAGCGAACCTAGAAAAAATCCAAGTAGTGTTGGACATGCAGTAGCCCCAAAATACTAAACAATTGCAATAGCTAACAGGGTACATTGCTACCCTAAATTGATTCATCTCAAAAGCCAAAGACAAATGCCTACCTTTCTTCAAGATACTCAAAAAGGCCTTTTTGTGGGGGTTAATCCTTTAGTTGTGCTCTGATACCATATAACAAAGACAAATAGAGAGAGATTGGGTTTGGGTTGTAATTGTCTTGCTAAGCATTGTGCTTAGTTCAGTATATATAGAAAAGTGTACTTATAGCATTAGAGATAATATAAAAGACTACAACTAATAACAGCTTACACGTTGGTTTATACAATAGTGAAATCAATGTTACTAGGTACAATTGTAGACACAGGAAAAAGGCCTAAGGGATAGGCAGTGAAGTCCCATGTTTCTTGTGAAAGACAATGTGAGTGTCCCTTGAATTGAGGGTGTAATTCAAGTCGTAATAGCTCTAGAATTCAATGTGGTTCTATCATAACTTTCTTGGAGTCTGCAGAATGGATGTCTATTGTTTCATGGAGACTTTTCCAGAGGTAGGATAGCATTAGATTCAATAGTCCATGCAGTGGAAGTAGTCCAAAGCTTAGTGATTTGTCTTCCCACAAATTTGACAAGGCATACAGTTTGTGTTAAAAATTGATAAATATGAATTGAGTGCAGACCTTGACTGTAATACCCTAAAAAGTTGAATTCATTTTTAAATACTCATGATTTTGAATCAAGTGTTTTATTTGAAGTTGGGTTCTTCTTTCTAATAAAAAAAAGGGGGGGGGGGGGGGGCTAATAGGGGAAGGATCGATCCTCCAAAGCACAAGATTGATCCTGCCACCTCATCAAGATCGATCCTCACTTTTTAAGATTGATCCTCATGCGACATAAACTCGATTTTGACCCCCAAAAACCCTAAAACTCGACCCTTGAACCTATTTAACCATCCTTAAACCTATGGGGACCTATTTGTTGGAAATACCTAGCCTTCAAAGCCCTAGAGCAAAGACAAAACATGGGAGAAGCCCGGAATTGATGTTCTTTGTCAATTCCCAAGCCTTTGTCGAATCCTTTTCAACAGTTTTTCTCAAGGTAAACCTTTAACCTCATTATTCCTTTCGTAATTGTTTTCTGAAACCATAATTTGTTGAGTTCTTGTTGTATTTTTATTATAGTTATGATTCATAATTGTTTAGATTGTATTTTCTTAATAAGAATAATTGTTTTAAAGAAAGAATGGTTTTAAAAGGTTATTTTCATACGTAGTAAATGGATATTTTACATTTGTTATTGTTTCATGATTTTAAATCAAAGGTTTTACTTTTGGTTGACACTATAACAATTTTATGTGTTCAAACATTATTTTAAATCAACACAAACACACACATCAGATTATTTTACGTTTGTTTGGGTAATCAAGGTTAACTCTTGATAATCTCATATCAATACTGGGACATTGAGTTCTAAAATTATTAAAAGATGTTTATGGTCGTTGTCAAAACCTCAAGAACATTCCAGGATGTTTGGATGCTCATTTGAGGGACTAGAAGGCTCGAAACTGTGCTAGAAAGCACCAGGATCAATCCTAGCACTGGTAGGATCGATCCTGCTAGAACAGGATCAATCCCAATCGGCAAGGATTGATCCTACCTCCTGCAGCATCGATCATACCTCCTACAAGATCGATCCCAACCGATCCCTGACCCCTCAAGATCGATCCCAACCTACAAGATTGATCACGGACAGTCCGGATTGATCCCAGAATCTCTAGGGTTGATTTCAACTGTCTTGAAAACCTGTTTTAGGGATTCTATTGTGTGTTTTAGATTTCTATGTGTGTTTAGGCTGTGATTAGTATTTGGCTAATATTAGGTTTGAATTGTAGTTCAGGGAGTTAGATCTTTTAATATGTCGTGGATTGGATTTAAATGCTCAAGGTAAGTAAACTGATTATAGAAGTAGATAAAAAGATTGTAACTGAAAACTATGCTTTTCTTAAAGCAAGAAACATAGGATTTTCTGACATGATATGAGCCATATTTGTACTTCATTGCATGATTATATTTCTAAACGAGAATTATGTTTTATTCACTAAGCATGCTTTAACAATGAAAGATGATGAAAAGTTATGGAATTGATAAAGGTATGTAATGAGACTTACGACTACCCAATTAGGGTGTCGGTAATGCCCAATTCTATTACCAACTGTGAACAAATCAAGATTTAAGACTACAAGGTTTATAGACTAAGACATTGTGTGATAACCCCGTTACTTACACTCATAGACCATATTCAATGTAATTTAAGGACCTTTCACATGCAAAACATATATAATTATAATAAGCATGTAAAAGATTATATACTATATGCTCAAATTTAATCAGTGAATAACAACTTATATTCATTACAAACTTTAATGGCAATATAAATTATTTGGAATTTAGGGCATTATTTCCAACAGTCAACTCTAGTCATATTAGGTATGTATTTTCATAAGAGTATTTTCATAAGAGTCGCTTGATTGATGACTCAGCCCTAATTTTCCTTAGGAACATTGTAATAGCTCCTCTATTTAAAACTTGTTATGTTATGAATAAAGGAAGAGAATAATTAATCAAACTTAACCTTGTATTGTGAGTTCCAGGTTCCCATTAAGAACCTAATTTATCTCATTGCGGACTTGAGTTCGTAACATAAACTCATCAAAAGAGAGAAACGATTCATGGGTGGCAAATGTACATGAAGTGATGAAAGTGTTATAAGCAAGCTTAAGACCACCGATATTGTTGCCTTGTGGATCTTTTTGTTTCCTCTCTTTTTCCAAATGAAAATTTTGGATTGGAATTGTCGTGGTCTCGCCCGTGAACTAACAATTAGATGTATTCGTGCCATGAATAGGCTTCATCAGCCTGATATCCTGTTTTTGTTGGAGACCAAGGTTCAATCGCTCAAGATTCAACTTGCTCTTCAACGTATTGGTTTTTCGATGTGTATCAAAATCCCTTCGGTGGGTCTCAAAGGGGGTTTGTTCTTGGCTTGGAAGCATGGAATTGATCTTGAGCCTGTCGATCAAGACTCTCATCAGATTTCTTTTTTAATCTATCTAGATCCTCTAAATTGCCCTTGGTTACTTTCGTTTATTTATGCTCGTCACCTGAGCCTTAGGAGGGTGGATTTCTAGGAGCAGATTGCTGGTATTGGGAATTCTTTTGGAGGTCCGTGGCTATTGTTGGGGGATTTTAATTGCATCCTTTCCCGATCAGAGAAAAGTGGTGGGCGTTCTTTTGGTAATGCCTCCCATCAATCCTTTGAATAATTTGTGCATTCCAGTGCTTTGGTTGATTTGGGTTTTAATGGGAATCGTTTTACTTGGAGTAATCATAGACTTGGTAGAGCTAACATCCGAGAACGCCTTGATAGAGGATTGGCGAACCAAAGCTGGATCCAATTTTTTCCAAGTTCTCTAATTAACCACCTTCCTACTGTGGAATCAGATCATTGCCCTCTCATTCTGTCTACGACTGGTTCTTATCAGCGTCTTCCCAAACCTTTCAAGTTCGAAGCCTTTTGGACTAGAGATCTCTCTAGTCATGATGTAGTAGCAAGCGCTTGGTTACCAGAGACTTTTGGCTCCCCAACTTTCTCTCTCAGCAGAAAATGGAAGAATACAAAAATTGCCTTCAAAGCCTAGAATCATCATCATTTTGGAAGGATTCAGTCCTGCATCAAGTCTCTTATGTCTGAAATTAATGTAATACAGAGTAACCCACATTCGTTGGGAAATGCCACTAAGGAAAAATCTATTCAAGAAGCCCTCCACGAACAATTGCTTAGAGAAGAGATTCTATGGAAACAGAAGTCCAGGGAGCTTTGGCTCACTTGCACTGACCTTAATACCAAGTTTTTCCATGCTTCCATAGCATGTCGAAGAAGGTATAATTCTATATCTTTCTTGAAAACTACTGATGGAGTCGTCCTGAATAGCAGGAATGACATTGGTACGTATATGGTGAATCATTTTACAAATTTATTCTCTACTACCAGTTCTGTGTTTGATGATTCCTTAAACGATGTGTTTGATGTTGTTATCACTGATAAGGAAAATAGTGTGTTATGTGCTATACCTGATGAGGTAGAGATTTTCCAAGCCATTTCTAGTCTAGGTCTTCATAAAGCACCTGGCCCTGATGGTATGACAGGTTTGTTCTATAAGACTTACTTACCTATAGTGAAACAGAATGTTATTGCCTCTGTACAATCTTTTTTTAAGGGTGGTTTCATGCTCAAAGAGTTTAACCACACCAATATTGCTCTCATTCCCAAGGTTGATAATCCTACCCAGGTGAATCAATTCAGACCTATTAGTATTACCAATTTCAATTACAAGATCATTTCTAAAATCTTATCCATGAGATTTAAGCCCTTACTCCATAAAATCATTTCTCCAACACAATCCACTTTTTTGAAGGGTCAATCTATTCATGATAATACTGTGTTGGCCCATGAAATTTTTCATTCAATGAAGCACAAACAAGGCAATGGGGGGCTCATGGCTTTGAAATTGGATATGGAAAAGGCTTTTAATTCCATGGAATGGGAATTCATTCTTAAAATTCTTAGGTTGTTGGGTTTTAACTCTATTTGGACTCAATGGATCAAACAATGCATTACCACTACTTCCTTTTCAATCATACTAGATGGTTCTCCTTTTGGTAATTTCTATCTCACCCGTGGTCTTAGGCAAAGGGATCTTCTATCTCCTTTCCTTTTTATTTTGGGTACTGAAGCTCTTTCCAGGCTTATTTTGAGAGAAGAAGGCCTTGGTAATTTGAATGGCATTAAAATTGCTAGAAACAGCCCCCTATCTCTCACCTTCTCTTTGCGGATGACTTGATGATTTTTTCCAAAGCAAAAGCTAGTGAAGCTAGAACCATTCTACACTACCTTTCCACCTACTCCAACTGGTCTAGCCAACATATAAACATCTCCAAGTCATCTATGTTTCTTAGTAAAAATTGTAAGCTTGCTACCATTGTTTCCATTAAAAGTATCCTCAATCTTTTTTCCCATATCCCCTCCAAGGCCAAATACCTTGGAATACCTCTCTTTTTTCACAAAAGCAAAAACAAAACTTTTTCTGAACTCAAAGACAGAATCCTTGCTAAGGTTTCAGGTTGGAGAGCTAAATTACTTTCTCAGGCTGCTAGAACCACTCTCATCAAGTCAATTGCTAATGTCATTCCTTCCTATATCATGTCTTTTTTTTTTTTTTTTGCCTAAGACTTTTTGCAATGAGCTTAATTCTATTTTGAGGAAATTTTGGTGGGGTTTTCCCCAAAATAAAAGTCATAGCCTCTCCCTCCTTGCTTGGGATAATATCTGCATGCCTAAATCCTTGGGAGGCCTTGGTATAAGATCCATGATTTTTATGAATCAAGCTTTGCTTGCTAGATTGGGTTGGAAGTTAATCTCTAATCAGCCTTTTTCTTTGGGTAGATGTGCTTAAGGGTAAATATCTTAAGAATGACTCTACTTTTCTAAACACTTCAGTTTCTCATTCTTCTTCTTGGTTGTGGAAAGGCCTTTTGAAAACTAGAGAAGTAGTGGAAAAGGGGGCTTGTTTAGCTATTGCGAATGGTCATGATGTTGACGTTTGGAATTCTCCTTGGATTCCTTTCATTCCTTCTTTTAAGCCCTCCCCTAACCCAAATTTAGTTGTTATTCCTTCTTATCAGGTAGCTGATTTGATTGACCCCCATACTAGGAATTAAAATTATTTTTTGCTGACTGACCTATTTGATTCAAAATCTGTTCAGTAGATTCAAAAAATTCATGTTCCTCATTTGATATCCTCAGACAGATGGACTTGGGTTCCTGCCTCTTTTGGTCAATTCTCGGTCAGATCTGCGAATGAAGTGGTCTCTCAAATTACTACCAACAAGCTCTCTCTTCTATCTTCTAAAGACTTGAATTGCCTTTGGGGCCTTAAGATTCAACATAGATTAAAACATCTTCTTTGGAAGATTGCTTTGAATATTCTTCCTATCAGAGCCAACATTGGTAGATTTATTCATTCTGAAGACCACTCGGCTTGGCAGTGTCCTGTTTGCAAAGGTACCCAAGAAACCATCTCTCATCTCTTTCTTGAGTGCTCTTTTGCCAGAATTTTGTGGAGAAGCTCTTCATGGCCTATCAACATTGATCTCTTTAGTAATCAGCCCATATTTGAATGGATTGCAGCAATTCTCAATCCAAGCCAGGTACTTGCAGTTCCTAGTTTGGATTCTCAAAAATTTCAGCTTCATGCGGCTATTACTTTGGATCACATTTGGTTTGTTAGAAACCATTTAGTTCATAATGATGTTTAACCTGAGATTCTTCAATCAATCCAAAAAATTTCAAGAACCATAAGAGCTCACACTCTAGCTTGGATAGATGCAGCAACTCCTTCTCTTTGGTCCCCTCCTCTGATTGGTAGCTTCAAAGCTAATTTTGATGTGACAGTAAGAGCAGATTTTGCTGTTGCAGCTGTCGTGATAAGTAATATGCAGGTGATATCATTTATGTTGTCACCAAACAGATTTCCACACTTGATACTGCTGTTGGTGAAGCTCAAGCTGCCATTTTGGCTACTCATGCAGCTGGATCATATGTGTTGGTAATCTTATTCTTGAAAGGGATGCTATTAACATTAGCTTGGCTATTCAGAATTCCAATTTGTTTTTGGGTTGGAATTTTGCAAATATAATTGCTGATATTAGACTTAATTTGCTTGCTTTTCCAGTTTAAAAAACTATAAAAGTTTTTAGGTCTGCCAATATTCGTGCACACTCTTTAGCTAGATGGGCCGCTTCTCATCTTGTGTTTGGAAGCATTCCCAATCGGTCTCCCATTCTTACTTCTATTCGGATTAAAAATGGAAAAGACCCTCCTTTATAACCCTTTCCTCATTTGATTAGAAAAAAATTAATAAATAAATAAGACCACCGATTATAAAGGAAATCAAATCGTTGTCTTCGGCAGCCTTACCTACGGCAGCTAATATTGTTTTTTGTAAATCAAAAAAGCTAATAGATCAACCCAAGACTTGGCTAATTGGACATGGTGACGTATGTGAGATGGTGTAAACCAGAAGGCTCAGATACCATCAGTTTGTCTTTTGGCAGCTTAAAAACTTTAGTATATTTCATTCACTATTTTTAAATAAATAATGCTACTTTTTACACATATTTAGCACTTATTTTACGCTGATGTAACGTGTTTTAAGTAAATTCTCATATAAACCACTTTCAAACATAAAAAGTAAAAGAAAAAATACTTAAAATACACTACATCATCTAATGTAAAATAGATATAATAAATGAGTGAATAATGGCATTACTTTTTCTAGAAAACATTTACAGTAAAGTTTGTTGACAATTCAAACACTGCAATCTACATTTGAAATTTAAATACAAAATAACAAGTTTGGAAAAAGGATCCTCTCCATTTCAAACGAAATGGAAAGGATCCGGTTAGTTCATTTTGAGTGGCAGAGTTGTAAAAAAAAAAAAATTATTATTACAACTCTGCCGCTCAAAATAAAAAATAAAAATAAAAATAAAATAAATAAAATAAAATTATTACAACTCTACCACTCTAAATGAACTAAGCAGATACTCTCCATTTCCTTTGACTGTTGCTGAACATCCTGACTCTGTTATACTTGGCTAACAACATAGAATCCCTAAAATAAGAATGGGGTCATGAAGGAAACAAACAGTATCCAATAAAAGAAACAAAAAGATTAAAAAAAAAATATGATATAACTAATGGTAAACTTATGAAAAGTACAGATATTAATCCAGTGCTTTATCCATCAAACTTCCTCCCTCAAGCAATTAGATTAGTTATCAAACTCAAGAGGCTTGGAACACTGAAAGCTGTGTTTGGTTGGTAGCTTACAGCTTAAACAAGGATATCAATTAGGCGCTAAGTTGATAAACAGTGTCCAATACATGCAGTCCGGCTTACTATCAATACAAACACAAGAGACAAAGTGCATAATGACAACTACAGCCTAGCTTCTTAAAAAGTACACAGAATCACATGTAGATAGTCATCATACAAGAAAGCAAAAAGTTGTAGTCCTGGAAGTATCCTTCTACAAAATCTCTAAACTGTACAAATGAAGTCACGTGGATTGCCTACTATTGGCATCGATCGCCTCTCCCTTCACTTTGTCTGTGGAGAACAGTTGTAGCTGAATTCTGCAAGCTGACATTCCCTGTTTGCTGTAATACAGGCTCTACCAGAGCTTGATGTCTATAACTGGGCTTCTCCAGAGTGTCAATTTTCTTACCCAAAAAACCAGTTTGACAAAATTTATTAAAACCAACATTCGATGAAGTCAAGCCACTACTACTTGCTTGGGTTTGCGATGAGCTTTGTTGCGAATGAAAGGAATCCTGAATATCAAGAACACAATCCACTGGAATAGCACCAGTAAGCGTTTTTACAGCAAATTCTATGCATGGGTCCATCCATGAATCACTAAAAGCCATATTGAGAGGTGATCCTGGTTTCTCATGGTCCCTGTAGTTTTCTTCAACCTTCCCCTGAAGAGGCAAAACAACAGAGCATCCTTGCTTCTTGTCACCCTTATTTTCTGACGACAGTTCTGTGCTTTTGGGACTGTCAATACCTTCTCCGGTGAGAGTTTTTATCGCAAATTGGATGCATGGATCTGACCATAGATCCATGGAAGGCAGGTCGACAGGAATATCTGGCTTCTCATTTTCTTCATTCCCTTTTCCAACCCTTCCAGCAAGTTGTTCTGAGATAGCTAGGTTCTCCACAGGCAAAACAACAGAAGATTTTGGCTTTTGCTCATCCTTATTCTCTTGTATCTTTCCAGCATGTTCTCCTGGAGTGGTCATGTCTGCAGATGTACGTTTGCTATTGATGGACTCCAACAATTTTGTGTTTTTGGAATCATCAAAATTACTCTCTGCTTCCAACCCAGCCTCAAGCTGAGCAGGCTCCGGGGATGCCCAGTGAGCCAAACTACCAGGGGAAGAACTCGGAGGTGTACTAGCCCCTGCCTCACCTGGCTGCTTAACAAATCGACGGGCTCGACTAGTTTTTAGTTCTGGCGTTGGACCAATATCAAGGCCAGCAAGTCGTTTCGAAGCTCGACGAGGCAAGTTATATTCTTTCTTGCTTTTAGATTTGCGCATGTCAAGTTGGGTCTTTTCATTTTCATGCGTTGTCCCCTTGCTTTTCAATGATTGATTAGCTGGATGCAATCCAACCGCAGGAGCAGAAACAAACACACTTTTAGCAGAATCATTCCTCCCTTCTATCTGCTCTGAAACCTTGGCTTCCGGCAGGTTAGAGCTGCTCAAATCAGTGTCCAGCCTACCTGCTACACATAGTGAATGCATATCAGATGCAATATCTTAATATTGGCACATGGAGTTAGGATTATCAACATAAACCAATGACCCAGTTTCCTATATTTCCTGTAGAGAATCAGTAATTGGATGCAAATCTTTTTACCACTTAAATGTTCCATGAAGCCCCAACTTAACCCATACACATTAACATGCTTTCTTGAACAGAAAATAAGAAATAGTTGCACCATTGGAAAAATTGCATTCTAATGTAATTTGTTGAAAGTACCATTCCACTATTCTCAAATAGCTTACACTTCTAGAGTAAATGGTTCTTAACAAATTTCATTTGGTCTTCTTTTTTAAGCAATTTGTGAAGTTTCACCATGATAAACATGGAACTCTGAAAGTCATCCCCCACCCAAAGGAAGAGGAGTGGAAAGAACATTAATAAGAGGAAAATATGACAGCACTGAAATAATCTCATAATGAGATGGGAATTCAGAAATTTACATTGATCAGAAGTATGCCCGGAGAGAGGCACGCATTTTTCTGTACAGGAAGGTATCTGTTCATCCTTTACCATCACATCCCATTTTGAGCTCTGATCACAGATGACCTGTTCCCTTGTGCTGCTGAGCACTGATTTCTGCTTCTTTGCTACAGCAGGTGACTAAGATAGAAACAAAAAGAAGACACCAAGTTGAATAAGTGCATTAGTTCTCTTGAGTAAAGCTAATAGCGTGAGAGGAGTTGAAGCTTAAATAAACATACATCCAAAGACTACAGAGATCTAAATCATGAACAAACCTCCAAATTTGTAACATTTCACATACTCAGACCTGCAAAAGGAAGACTTGAATATCTAACATTTAATATAATTCCAAATATATAAATGCGTTTTGTGACAGCTCAACTGGTTTTGGTCTAGATCACGACTAGTATAGACTGACCTCACATAGATGATAGGACTACTAACATTTGTTGACAACAATTCCCCATAGTGGGCAATGGAGGGCAGATTGGGAGAATCTGGCCAGTTGAATTGACAGAATTTGCTGAATAACATAGCTGATGATCAGATTCATATACATACTATGTAATAACCCAAAACACACTAAACCATGTTAAGGCAAATAACCTAAGTCCTTGATTTTGCATACACACCGACTGAAATTTAATGGGAGAAACTTTCTGACCTAGTGATGCCTAAGCGCATATCTTGAAAGACTAGGGGTTCCTATGCAATTTAGAGATGGGACATGGTTAATTGTGAAATATCGAGGGTCTCTTTTGCAATTTGGAGTTGGGACCCAGGGTTAATTATCGGTTCAGGAGATTTACTTGGTATACACAAAGACATAAGTTTTTTTTTGTTTATTGTTATGCATGGTTCTTCTCTTTTCCTCAGGTATCTATTTTGTAACCTTAGGGGGTTTGTATTAACCCTTATTGTTATTTCTTTAGTTTTACAAAATCTCATTCAACAAAAAGAAAGATTCTTTGTTCCAGCTTTCATGAGGCAGACTGACCATTTTATTATAGTTGTCGACCATCTATGAACGGGGCAAACCTAAAGTTAAATTGGAAGTGTTAGAACTTAGAAGTGTTTATTAGGGCTTGTGGGTATTTTGGTCATTGTTGTATTTTCAAAGCGATCTGTGATGTAGGCTACGTAAGTGAAATGAGCCTCCTCTTTCTCTCTAATGCTTTTCATGCAAATCTCACAACATGGTATCAAAGCCTAAGGTTTAATTCTTTTTCCTGTGATCCTCGAGTTTGCTCCCTGCTTCTTCTCTCCCTTCTTTTATTTTCTTACTTTTCTCTCACCCAATTAGGGCTGTAAATGAACAAGTTTGTTCGACAACCCGCTCGATACTCGCTCATTTAAACTCGACTCAAATTCAGTTCATTTAATAAATGAGCCAATCATAATCACAAAATTAGACTCAATTATTAAACGAACTATAATTGTACAAACTAGGCTCGTATAGGCTCATATAACTTCATTTTTATCATTTTTCAATTATTATTTTAATTTCTTAATTGGAACATCTTAAGTAAAGAATAATTATCTTTCTAATATAATAGATATAGCTTGGATTATTGCTATTATGAGTCTTGATATAGATATGCGTTTTTGTGTGTACATGAGTATGTTCATACCGGTTCAGATTATTTTTGTCCGGATCAGGAGTATTTCTGCGGGTTCTGGTTCGGTCTTGACATATTTCAGCTGGTTCAGGTCAGATTTCTGGTTATTTCGTTCGGTTCCAACCAGTTTCTGTTCATTTATGCAATTTCTTGGTTGTTTTAATTCAGTTTGGAGCTGTTTCTTGTGATTTTTGGCACAATTCTTGGTTCTAGTTCGAGTTTTTGGGATTAATTGTTTTTGTTGGTACACTGTGTGGTAGATTAGACATACCTTATGGCCACTAAATCTGATTTGATCATTTTGGCTCCTATGACTTATGTGAAACTCAATGGAAAAAACTGTTTATTGGACGAGATCAATGGAGGTAATCCTAAGAGGGAAAGGTATGTATCATCATATGCAATCGGGGAAACCGTCATACTCAAGCTCCATCAACCTTTGGACCAGGAAGACAATCAAATTATCTCTCTTATGTTGAGCAATATTGAGCCTCACATTGGATCCTCGTGTATCTATCTTTCCACTGCCAAGGATATTTGGGATTATCATATATACGTACTATGGTACTGGGAATATTACTCGGATTTATGAGGTGTGTAAACAATATTTTGGGCTTCAGCAAGGTTCTTAGATTGCGGACGAGTACTAAAATCAAGCTGTGGCAATCTGTAAGGAAATGAACATGTATCAGCCGCTCTCCACTTACCTAAAGACTATAGAAAAACAACATCAATATATGAATGTGATTCTGTTTCTTCTCGGCTTGAAACCCGAGTATGAGCATGTTTGTGTGCAAATTTTGCATGGTTTAGAACTCCCATCTCTTCCTAAGGTTTTTTCTCCGATTCAACGCGCTACTCTTTCTACTCATAGCTCTCAGTTGAGTTTTTATCGTAATGGTGATCCCACTGCTTTAATTGTTGCCCGTGGCGATTTTGGTAGTTCCCATGGGGGACGTGGTGGTCAAGGTGGTTGCGGTTTTCGTGTTGGACATGATTCTCGAGGAGGTGGTCAGACTGGAAGTCGTAAGCCTTGGAAATGCACTCATTGTGGCCGTAGCAATCATTCCATGGATTATTGTTGGGATTTACAAGGCAAACCATATGGGTTTGCCAATTAGGTTTCTTCTTAGGAGGATGACCACCTTATGGTTCGAGCCCAACTCTAGATTCTAATTTGATCTCCATTTCAAAAGATAAGTACGCTCAGCTCTTAGCCCATAAGCAGGACTCTTCCTCTTCCACTATTACTTTTGCTCACTCAGGTTCAGCATCTCGTATCTTTATCCTCCACTAACAACCCGTGGATTATCGATTCTGGAGCAAATGAACATATGATTGGTTCATCCACTTTCCTCTTTGATTAACATTTTGTTGATACACCTTAAAGTGTCACCCTAGCCAATGGTCCCCTCTCCAAAGTTGTCGGCTCTAGCAATACACATTTGAATCTTGATATTGAGTTGTTATCTATTCAACATGTTCCTGATTGTCCTTTTAATTTGTTATCTATTAGTAAAATTATCAAAACTCTTAATTGTTCTGTTAGTTTTTACCATCCTTTGTGCATTTTTCAGGATCCCGATACAAGGAGAATGCTTGGTATGGGGCATGAAGTTGGTGGATTATATTATCTTAATCTCACACCTACATCTCCCTCTCACGCTTTGTAGTCGTCAATCTCTGCTCTTCAATGGTATTGTCATCTTGGTCATCCATCACTTTCTACGTTGAAGCATAAAATCTCTAGTCTTCGTCATGAGTCTTTTGTGCATTGCGAAGCTTGTCAGCTTAGTAAGCATCACTATATCTCTTTTCCATCTCTTTTCCAATAAGCATCACTAACCACCACTTTTATAATTGCAAGCACAAGGTCCAAAGGGCTTCAAAGTTGAATTTGGGTCAACTTGCGGGTGAGTTGATCAACGTCGTGCCTGGCGCTGTCTCGTTGGTAGGTAGTCAATGTTCGGTCTTTGGTGGGTTATCTGGGTTGTTTGCGGCGTTTGAGCCCGCTGGCTTGGCGGGGTCCAAGGTGGAGGATCCTTTTCGTCGGTCTCCCTTCCAAGCGACCATCCTGGATGTTGGGGATTCTTCGGAGAGGAGTGATTTGCTTGACAGCTACTCTGAGGTGGTGGTTAGTTCGTTGGGGATTGCTCAAACTCTGGGGATTTCTTTTGGGGGTAATAAGAAAAGATTTTTGGATCTGATGAGTGTCATAGAAAAGGGTCAGCATCGGGCGGACGGAAGTTCTATTTCAAAACCGAATGGGTGGAGAGAGCTGAAAATTTTGGAATACTCTCTCAATTTTGATGTTGAAGGCATTGGGTCTAGCCAGGGCAAAACCAGGGCGTGTTTACGGGTTTAGGGTTGCTTTGTAGTGGTTGGGTTTCGTTTGTGGTTGTTTTGGGTTCTTCTTTTGTTGGTTTTTTCTTTTTGTTTTTTGGTGGTCCTTGTATATACTCCCTGTGTATGTAGGGGCGCCTTACGCTTTTTATTTATATATATGCTTCTTACTTATCAAAAAAAAGGGTTTTGAATGCCCTTTCAAGTTAGTTCATTCTAATGTATGGGTCCAATTAATATAGTGTCCAATAAATTCAACTATTTTGTGACCTTTGTGGATGCTTTTTCTCGTATGACATGGTTTGTTTAATGAAAAATAGTTCCAAGTTATTTTCTATTTTCCAAATTTTCCTTAATATGATTAAAACTCAATTTGCTTAAAAAATTTGTATCTTTCATTCTGATAATGCCAAAGAATATACGTCTAGTTCTTTTGCTTCTTATCTGTCTGAAAAAAGCATTATCCATCAAACCTCATGTGCTCACACTCCACAGCAAAATGGTGTGGCTAAACGCAAGAATCATCATTTATTGGATGTTGCGCATGCTCTCTTATTTCATATGCATGTCTCCAAACAATTTTGGAGTGATATCGTTCTCATTGCTTGTTATCTCATTAATAGAATGCCCTCCTCGGTATTAGATGTTTCCTCTCCCCATTCTCTCTTATTTTCTTCTTCATCCCCGTTCTCCTTGCCACTTAAGGGTTTTTGGTGTGTTTGCTATGTTCATAATTTGGGTCCTAGAAATGATAAGCTTGACCCTCGTGCTATTAAATGTGTCTTTCTTGATTATTCCACAACCCAAAAGGGATATCGATTCTATAGTCCTGTTCTTCGACGACACTCACTAGCACCGATGTCACGTTTGTTGAATCTACCCCTTATTTTCTTGGTCCTACTTCTTTGGGTAATTCTACTTTTGAGCTTGATGTCACGCCTATACTGGTGCATGTTCTTACCCTGTCTAGGTTTGTCTCCCCTTCTCCTCCAATCTTATTGCCTCCATGCTCGCTCGCCCCTCTCTAGGTCTATACACGTCGACCTTGACCATCAGCTCTTGCACCCACACCATCATCCTTATCATCTACAAATCCAGTGTCCCCACCTGCATCCAACTCCTTGCCTATTGCTCAACGGAAAGATAAACGTTCTTGTACTACCCAACCTCCTATCATTCAGTTTGTATCTACTAGTTCTTTATACCCGTAACTTTCTTGCTTTATTTCCCATCTCTCTAGAGTTTATATCCCAAAGACAATTCAGGATGCGTTATCTAACTCTAATTGGAGGCAAGTTATGGAATTGGAAATGGAGGCCTTACATCAAAATGGGATGTGGGAGCTGATTACGTTACCGCCCCAGTAAACAAGCTGATGGTTGCAAATGAGTTTACAATGTTAAATTTAATCCTGATGGTTCAGTTGAACGGTTGAAAGTTTGTTTGGTTTCAAAGGGTTATACACATACATATGTACCGATTACAATGAAACTTTTTTTCTAGTTGCCAAAATTTCTTTTCGTGTTCTTATTTATTTGGCTGCTAATCTTGATTGCCCTTTGTTTCAATTGGATGTCAAAAATGCCTTTTTACATGGGCGCTATATGATTAAGTTTATATGGAGTAACCACCAGGTTTTGTTGCTAGGAGAAGTATCAGGGCCGTCTATAAGTTAAAAAATGTATTGTATGTTCTCAAGCAATCACCGAGGGCATGGTTTGAAAATTTCTCTAAAGTAGTATTAGAGTTTGGTATCCAAAGATGTTAGACGGATCCTTCAGTATTTCATTCACATACTAGTGCAAGCTATATTCTCCTTGTGGTATATGTAGATGATATTATTATTACTAGAGATAATTCAGGAGGCATTGCCCAATTGAAACAATTTTTGCGACAACGGTATCATACAAAGAATTTTGAGCAAACTTCAATATTTTCTAGGTATTGAAGTAGCTAGATCAACTACTAGATCTTCTCGGGCAGGTATCAACTTATCTCAGATAAAGTATGTACTTGATCTGTTAGAAGAGACGGGTCTTTTGGGTGCTCGTCCCGTTGAGGTTCTGATGGATCCAAATTAGAAATTACTAAAGAATGAAGGGGAATTACTTGAAGATCCTGGCAAGTATTGTCATCTAGTTGGAAAGGTAAACTACCTTGCTATCACCAAGCCAAATATTTCATATGCAAATAATGTTGTTAGTCAATTCTTGGAGGCTCCTTGGGTTTCAAATTGGGAAGCTATTACTCGCATTATTCGATATTTGAGGAGAGCCCATGGTCTTGGGATACTGTATAGACAGAATAGACATCTCAGGATAAAAGGTTTTACAAATGTAGATTGGATAAGTTCTCCTTCAAATAGACAGTCTACTATAGGATATTGTACATTCTCAAGCGATAATCTTGTAACTTGAAAGAGTAAGAAATTGATAGTGGTGGCGCGATCTAGTGCTGAAGCAGAGTACACGGCGATGACTCATACTATTAAAGAGTTGACAGTTACAACATTTTCTTCAGGAGATTGGATTCTCAGCTCCTACTCCTAATCCATTATTTTGTGGTAATCAGGCTGCTTTACATATTGTATCTAACCCAGTTTTTCATGAAATGACCAAACATATTGATATTGATTGTTATTTCATCCGACACAAAATACTTAATGGAGATACATCTACACTATTCATGAAGTATGGAAACCAGCTCACTGATATGTTTACAAAATCTTTATGTTGTAACCAGTTAGAGTTTATTTGTTCTAAGCTTGGTTTATATGATAAATATTTTCCAACCTGAGAAGGAGTGTTAGAAGAGTTTGTTAGGGTTTGTGGGTTTTCGCAATTGTTGTATTTTTCAAAACCTATATAATAAGATATGTGAGGTAGACTACATAAGTGAAACGAGCCTCCTCTTTTTCTCTAATGCTTTTATTGCAAACCTCACTACACAAAGAAAGATACGGCAGTTGATAAAGAAATTTAACCAAGTGAAAAGACAGAGATACAAACTTGGTGAATTCAATCATGAGTGAACTTACAGCAATATTATCATCTTCCAACTCCACATCAGTGCTGCCAATGTCTTTCGGCTTGGATGCAAGCCTTCCTAATTCCCCAGTTTCAAGATAGCGAAGTACGTCCTTCATAGAGTGGAATATATATCCACTGACAGGATCAATGTAGAACTGCAGATATCAAATATTGATTAAAGATGTATAATTTTCTGTGGCTCAGCAACTAATAATATGTAGAGCCCAAACAATTTGCAAATTTCATATGAGAAGTCAGGCATATCAAGAAACTAGCAAGCTGTGAGCTGAACCATGAAAAAGACACTTCTACTTGCAATTAAATGACTGAAAAGTATCGTGAAAAATAAAAATCAGGCAAACATATTAAAATACCAGAAAAAGGAAATAGAGATTGGATACCGGATCTCTTCTGATCTTATGACCCTTTTTTGTTACTCTGATTTCTTTGATCCATCCTGGAGGTAACCCTTCTGCTATAGCTTTCTCAACTACAACCTAGATTGCTTGAATAATCAAAGTTTTCATCTCCAAATTAATAAAATCGGATTAATATTAGATCATAAGAATAAACAATATCATCAAGAGCAGAATGTGTTAACACTCAACAGACATTTCTTGCAGACCGCTTGAGGGTGTCTTTTATCTTCGGCTCTGGTTTAGGATTGCAGACTTCTTGAGTGTTGAGATAGCGAGACACCTCTGCCCTGGAATTGAATCTCAGTCCACTTGATGGAGCAAAGTAATACTGAACTAAGCACAAATGGGCATATAAATCTGAATTAGATAATCTTGCTAGATGATAAACCAGAACTCCTGCATCTTAAATGAAATGATATTTTCTCTGGGTGGGTGTCTCCATTCATTGAATAATCAAAACTCAAGGAGGATAATATGCTAAAAGGTATTGCTATGCCAACACTAATACAAAGGTCCAAGACATTGAACAGAATACCACTGTAGAATACATATACATATGAAGTTGCACTGAAGACATTAGCACTAAGGAATTTTTGAAGGCTTAAGCATAACAAATAAAAAATTAAAAAAAAACTTTTAAAAATGGGTCCATGAAACTTGGGCCAAAATATTTTATGTCAAAGAGGCTTCCTAATGCTTTAGAACCTTGCATATTTCTTGAATAGAAAATATTGTCAACTACACTTTTTTTGGTTGCCAGCAAAACAAAGGAAGCAAAAGAACATAAGGTATTCGATGTTATCTTATTTCCTAGTGACTTTTGGGAATGAAAAAGCATGTGAGCTAAATGATATAGTTTTATTAAGTTCAATTTTTTCTTAGGGGGGGCTGAAGGGGACTTGCATGAACAAACCAAAACACAAAAATCCTCTACCCACCACAAAATCTTTATATAAGCACTATATCCAACAACAATGGAACAAAGATATGCAATGTGTATACTACACTCCAATAGTGACCATTGTTGTAAACAGATATCTTCAAGGAATACATAACCCCTAAATATTTTGTGAATAATCACATTGGAAGAAAAATTTGCTTGCCAATATCATAGGATTCCTCAAAACAATCAAATTAAACTCCCCTTCTATACAAGTAACCAAACAAATGATATTTCAGAACCAGTAACGGCACTCAGTCAAAGATTAGAAGCAAGTTGGAAACCCTTTCAAAATGTAGAAAACCCTTTTCCAAAACTACCACAGCACAAATTTATGTTCTGCATTTTGATTCCCTCCCCCACCTAATAGCAATCTCTCTAAGGTCCTATCCAGCGTCTGGGAAAACCATGTCCTAAAAATTTCATTGATAACCTTCCACATCATTATGCTTGCAGCATTACAACATCAGTGTCCTTTTATCTTACTATAATTGTGCACACAGCTCCAACATTTTTGTCGGTTGTTTTTTATTTTTGGCTTGAAAAAGTGTTGTGATGTGAAAACTATTTTTGTGTTTTTAGGAGTGCTTTGCGTTTGAGTTCTTCGTTAATATTTTTGTTTTGAGAATAGAAAAAAAAAAATGGAGCCAGTACTAACATCGCAAAAAAACACCATCTAACTGTAACAACTAACATTTTAATGCACAAAAAACACCGTTTAAAATCCATAAAAGGAAACTAATCAGAGAAAAACAAAAGCTAAAATAAACACCCCCAACAGTAAACTTATATAGAAGATCTTGCACATTTCTGAAACTATAAGCAGTAAATTAACTTCCGAGTCAAAATTATGCTCCTTTTTTCTTTCTTTCTTTTACCTTATCTCGTTTACCATGCTTTCTCACTCTCACCTCCACGGTCCAACCCGGCGGAAGCCAGTCCTCTGAACTCTCCTCCGTCATTTCTCGCCGGAATCCGACTTTATTCGTCAACGATCGACGGAGACCTCTCTCTCTCTCTCTCTCTCTCACCGAATATGTGTGTGATTCAAGCCCTCAAGAATGTACTACGGAGTGAGCCTTCGGACAAAAGGCAAACTCCGCACCCACGTGTTGCCAAACTCTCGGTGTTGCGATTGGTTAGGCTTATACGTGTCGGGGACAATATTTTATCCTCTGTGGTCACTTTTCCATGCTGTTTCCCTGACACGTGCTGCTTCCGTTTGTACATTATGGTCGAAAATATCCTTCGGTTTCTTTTGGAAGACTCGCATGTCCCAAAGTTCAAGCCCAACAAAGTATAAAATGTTGACGAGGGGCATTATGCATATACCCAACAAAATTAGTTTTGATTCGACCACAAAATGAGTTGTAATTTTTGCACTAATTTAAGTATATGATAAGATGAGTTTTATATGTCACATAAACAAGTCTATATTAAAAAAAAAAAAAGTGAATTGAAACGCAAATTGCATGCCACCTAATACTTATCAAGCAAAGATTATGAGTAGAAACGATAAATAAACTAAAACAAAAATGAATACATGCCAATGGTGTAGCCTCTTGGAACGACACGTCATGGAATGTATACTTGACAGGGCATGGCATGTAGCATTTCTTTTTTATTAGTAAGGATTTATTTTTTATTGTAATTTTAAAAGGTATGATTTTAAAAATAACAATTTTAAAATGTGTGATTTGATAATATAATTTTTAAAAACGTAGTTAAGCGTTTGGCAAAATTACAGTTTGACCTTTAAAATCGTAATTTAGTCTTTAAAATTCTACGTTTTTAACTACGATTTGAAAACGCATATCGTAATTTTTTGAAAACGCAATCTTTAAACGATTTATATTTTGTGATTTTGTTTAAAATCGTATTTTTTGTTTACAAAATCGTAATCTCAAACGCACCCTAAATAATATTATAAATCACACTTTTATTTTATTATGATCTTGCCGGCTAATGTAGCAGTATCAATCAACTTTTGAATAAATTTTTATTAAAAATAAAAATTAATAATTGATTAGTACTACTACATCAACATAATAAAATAATAATTAAATAAAAATATAATTTATAGTATATCTCTTCTAAACAATATGAACGCAACCAATTTTAAAAAAATTTGGTAACGTGGCACTTCTTGTTATAAGTTAGTGTAGGTGTAGGACACGTGGTGAAAATGTAGTGGTGGGTAAATAATAATATCCTTCAGTTGTAGTGTAGAGGCACATATGGGAGTATTCTCGGTCGGCGGTAGTGGATTTTTCCTAATGATTTAAATGCTTAGATTCTGCAGTCTGATGATGCTTCAGTGCCATGGTACTTTTAGATATGGGGTTACCTTTTATCTTTTCCATATTTAGTTTTGAGTCCTTCCGTAATCGGTAATGCCCTTAAAACTGTGCCGTTTTTAGTATTTACCCGTCTACTTATATATATTTTCGTTTCATTTCATTATTATTTCAACCACCACGTTTGACTCCCGCATTACGATTGCATTTTAAACAATAACTGAGTTGGTGCATTTTTAGTGGACTAGGTAAAAATTAAAATGTTAATATTACCTAAATTTAGCTAATAATATTCAATTTTTCATCTTCAGCAGATTAGCTTAATTTAGGCTAAAATACATACGGTGCAAACAGTAAAGAACAACTTTTTGCAATTCATTATAGTGCAATCTCCAAATAAAAAAATTGTTTTCACCATCCCTTCGTCTTTCAAATGAAATATGAGAAATATAATATAATTAAAAAAATGAGAAATATTATTAAAAGTAAATAAAAAATATAATAGAGAATCTAAAATAGAATTTGACTTTTTTTACTAATATTTTAGCTATTATTACTGGATATATTCTTACATTTAGTCAATTATTGTACCCTAACTTCTTTTTGAGATGAGTAAAACAAGAAGGAGTAATTGTAGAGCACAGCCCAGGCTGATGTATACAGAACTCACAAGAAATTACATTAGCAATCTAAAACAAAACAAGAAAATTACTTATAATCAATTAAAGACGCAAAAACAAAAGAGTACATCATTCATCGCAACAATCAATTCCATTACTTTATAGAGGATCTTCACCTAACACTTTCACGTGTAATGACATATAAAGATGTCATTCTCGTTCGAATCAGACATGTGGCATGTTCAAACAAAATCGTCCAAGATTTGAGCTCTCATTAAAATACGCCCAAAATCTCACCTATCTATACTTGTGGATTGATTTTAGGCATTAAACTTCACTTATTACCTTCACGAGTAATGACACGTAAAGATGTCATTCTCGTTCGAACAAGACACGTGGCATGTTCAAAGTTTTGAATAAGATCATCTTATATTTGATTTTGACCGTTAATTTTTTTCCCGTGTGCGAATCTCACTGATACATAAAAATTCCTTATCGGTCAAACTCATATATTCAAAATTCTTAAACGTTTGAACTCATAGTTTATTTCAATTAAACTTTCTACTTGTTAAACTCTATTATTGATAGAAAGTATTAAAATTTTAATTAAATAATAAAATTTAAATTTTTTATTGATAAATGGTAATTTACTCAGAGCTGAATATTATATATATATATATATATAAATGGGAAACACCTAGAGATTTTTACACTTTTTAGAACTCTCTGTGCAAACTTTAATTTTCTCATGGAAAACCTTTGACATAATTCACTCTACAAAGCAAAGAACATTCTGTAGTGTATATCTTTGCCAACAAACATACAACAGTAATATGATAAATAAAAAACGGTAATCCAATCAATTGTGAAGTAGGTTTGGTCCACCAGGGACAAGTCGATGTGAAACTGTGTGAATTGAAGAGATCTTCTTCTTCCTGGACTCCACAGAGGTAAGGGATCGCAGAGTAGCTTCGCAAAAACATGGAAGAATACTTGGTCCTCAAGCTTTGTTCTGTTTCTTCACTAGAATCTTGGCCAATAGAATGAGAACCGGAAGCTTGCATCTGTGGAAGCATAATGATAAACAGTAGGAAGAGGATTAAGGATTTATGAACTCTCATGATTTAAGTGATGGAAAAAAGAGCTAGGAAATGAAGAAATCTTCTAAAGCAGAGGAAAACAGAGTGTTTGTAGCTGTTGGGAGGTTGGAAGTCTATATACAACCTGGAGAGGAAAACTAAGCCAAAACTCAATTCAACATACATTATCGATTTTCTTTTTTCTTTTTCTTTTTTTGTAGTTAGCATATATTATCGATTTTCAATTCTTAGAAAATTGGATTCTTCGATGCAGGCACATCTTTCTGAAAATGTCAAAAGTTGACTTTTGAGGGAGTCGCTTTCCGGGAGAGAGACCGGCTAAAGGAACCTCTGTTTTTTTCAATAAAAGGCGAAATATGCTCACCGCAGGGTTCCGCGTGTACCTCATTTGCATTAGGCATGCTAAGGACAACCTTTTAGGACATTTATTTATATCAATTATTAGTCCCCAGTGTTGTGTCCATGCATCTCTAGCACGCTAGAATATTTTAGTTAAGCCAAATAAGAAAGGCATTTCTCTTTGTAATTTTTTTTATTGGAATAATGAATTGAAGTTGGAGATGAATGTCATATATAAGGTTCGAATTCTGAATTTTTAGCGTTGATATCATGTTAAATAATTATTTTATTCTAAAAATTTAAGTTGATAAAAATAGATTAATTTAATTATTTAATTTATATTTAACTCACAATGCATTGTTTGAAGATGGTGAAGTACATTCAAATAGCAGACAGACATCACCTTTGAAGGCCACATTTGAACACTATTTCAAACACTTCCACGTATCCTGGTGGGGCATGGGCTTTTGTTAGGTTACTAGAAATTCATGATTTAGATCTCCGTATTAATCTCATTAATACTCGTAAATCTTATACAACGTAACCTATGGACTAGGTTCATCAAATGAATAAACGATACCCACTGTTCATGTAAACTCAGAAACACTTTTATAAAATAAAAGGTCATACAAATTAATTTTTAGGGCACTATCCCTAACCTATAGTTTAAGACTATAAATATTTGAAATGTGTCTTTATATCATTATTCCAACAAAATTAACCTATGTTTTCATCATTCTTTTTTCTCTCTTTCAGTGAATTCAGCTATTTTTGCTTCAAGCTGCTTTGCCAGATGCATTACTCACGCAGAAACAGGTTCCGCCTTATTACATGAACACTCAAACAACTCTAAATAAAGCCAAAAGGGACTATCAACAAATCTGAACCGAAAATTATACGCCACTTGTGAATTGTGATCTGAAAAATTCTTCGTCCTTTAAGGGAGAGAGAACTTTCTGGTGAGTGTTCTCTCTCTCTCTCTCTCTTTCTCTCTGTGGAAGTTTGGGTTGCAACGTGCAAAGGATTCCAAACATATTTTTCCTGTGGACCTACAACACCATCATCCTTTCAGTGATAGATCCGAGTACTTCAACTTTCAAAAAGTGCAAAGCGATGTCACCGTATTCATTGCGAGTAAAGGGAGCTGAAGTCACAATTATAATTGCATATAAAGAAGCAAAAGAGAACCCCATACATGTAATTGATAAAAGTTGCAGCTCTGAATCCCCGAGGCATACCATCACCAACTCCTTATTTAACAAACTAAACTTCAAACAAGTGTGCTTATAAGAGAGTTATCCTAGACTACAATCTTAAAATTACGTGTATGATCCATGAAATACACACACCCAATACTACTCTTCTTCAGCTTCTCTCCATTAGGGATGATTTGCGAAGTTTCACGCTTGAGATACCCAACCATCACTCTTTTGCAGCATCAGCAGCAGGAGTTTCCTCAGTTATAATAGCCGCGCTTTCTGATGGGCCATCTTCAGCAGGTTTAGCAACATCATGGTCTGTGGATTCTGCAGGTTCACCAGCCTTCTGGACAGTTCCAACCTTAGCATACTTGCTCATAAACTTGTATTCCCAGTCCTGCAAAGCCTCAAGTTCGAATGGACCAAGACCAGATACATCCCCAGTCAGGTCTTTCTCTTCAAAAGACATCTTTGCAAGAGCTCTGCTAGCATCCTTTCCAGCAAACAGAGCATATGGTCCACCTGGTCCATAAAATACCCTGCAAGCGAGATGGGTTTAGATGCTCAAATTAAAAGCATCAGTAAATATTGAATATGAATAGACACACGGAAACGAGAACTCCTGAGTCACAAAAACAATATATTTATTCCAATACAGAAAATTAGAAGTCCAGCAAAGACCATGTAAACAATCAATAAAACAAGCAGTTCATTTTAATTCCTAAAGACATTACACCCTACCAAACTTTGGTAGTAGATAATTATGTTACTCACGATGAATATTCACTAGAGGAATCTAGCTTTACATGAAACTAAACAGATGAATTGCCTAATTGAATCTAAAACAAAACACCAACTATATATGGTTAGGCTCATCCCTAGAACAAGGAGAGACAGGAAAAACACACACAAGAGAGTTGCACAACAACAAATATAGAAAAAGAAAACCATGAGGGCAACATGCCAACCCCTCCCTGGCTTAAGGTAGTGCAACTCCAAATTGAGCTATGAGTTTCATCACAGACTTCAGCTTATCTCTCATCCAGTTAGCTGTATCAAACTATGAACACACTTTATGTGGCGAGTGCTTTCCTCCAATTCTATCTATATATATCAGCACAGAACCATAATAACATTGTAATCTAGAAGAAAAATGTAATAGAGAATAATCCATTTGGTTAAGTGCTTTAGGCTAGGCTTGATGATAACCTACAGCTGCTAATGAGGACCGTTCCACTCATGCCCCCTTGGGTGGTTTCAAAACGTACAATTTGAAAAAATAGCAATTTCAAAAAGCAATTAATAAAAACGTGATTTTTATAAACATAGTTAGCGTTTCGTAAAATTGCGGTTTAATCTTTAAAATCATGATTTCGTCCTTTAAAATCATATATTTTAAAAAACACGACCCATTTCCTGCAATTTGAAACAGAAAACCTTCTACAATTTTGTTTAAAAATCCACTTTTTGCTTGCAAGATCGCAAGGCCAAATGGACTCTAAATAAGCAAAGGAAAAATAATTGCAAAATAGGAATACCTTTTCCCTAACAAAGGTTTTGTTGTCTCACAATTCAAGAACATAATAACAGGATTTCAAAGCTTTTAAGTAATAAGAGCCCTTTGTCCATAATTCAGATAATGGCATATCCAACTTACATTACAAGTACCTGCGATGTAGCTGAATTAGAATACAACCATAATTAGAAAACCAAATTATCACATCAACAGTAACAAACCCTATATTCTGCTGAATCCTATGCAAGATCCATAACAAAATATGGATCATTAAAGTACCAAAAAGTAATATAAAAATTTAACAACAATCCCTTGTTACTTCATACGATACAACTGGTAAAAATTCCACAACGCATAATTGAGAAGAAGTATCCTTTTCTACAATAGACAACCACCACCAAAAGTGCATATCCATAGAGAATCGGAAGACTACAAAGAAAAAATAATAATAATAAATGAAAAAAAACCCCTCAATTACTAAGTCCTTTAAAACCTAGAAAGCAATACATCTAAAAATACCAAAGGCAAAAATTAATGCAAAAATCACAATTAAAAGAAAAAACGATGATGCTTACAAACCCAAAAGGCAAGCTCGCCATAAATTTCACACACCCAGAAGCCAAAGCAACAGTTGACAAAAAAATCTAAAAACTCCACCCAAAAATTCAACAAATTTCACATCCTCAAAAAGCCCATAAAAATCCCAACTATGTCCGCTAATTACCATCACTTTCAGCACCTTTATGGCAAAACGGCCCCCACCCCCAAAAAAAAAAATAACCCTTTCAAAAATAATCTGAAAACCTCAAAAGGCTCCACAATTTTCATACACCCACAATCGCAGAATCCGAAAACGCCTTTAAACGATTCGTATTATACCATTAGTTATACAATCCCAGATGCTAATCTTCACATTTACCAAGGAAAAATCTAAGAAACCCCACAAATTCGACCTACCCAGAAACTCAAAAGAAAAATTCCAACATAATACCTGCTCTGTGACACGTCGTAGATCTGGCCCTTGATCGCCATGAGCAGAGGCTTTTGGGGGTCAGATCCATCGTACTGCTTGAGCTCGTCCTCAGTGACCTCCCCGACCTGTACCGGAGGCGGCAGAGGCTGCGACTCCTCGTGGAATTCCCTGGGCCTCTGATACTGATCCGATGACCCGAACAACCCCGATATCACGTAGTACAAGGCGAAGAAGATAGCAAGAACCGTAAAGAAGGTCGCCGGAGAGAGCCCCGTGTAGGCCAGGATCGCCCCCTTCAGTGTCTCCCACAGTTCAAGAGCCATTTTGGTTCAGGTTCGATTTTCAGCGAACGACTGTCTGAGAGAGAGAAACAGAGAGAGAGAGAGAGAAGAAATGAGAGTTTTTTTTTTTTCTATTCGAGAAGAAATGAGAGTTTAATAGGTATTAAAATTATTTATATTATCAACGCAGAGCTTTCAGGGGTTCCTAAATTCCATTTTCTAATTTCAATTTTATTTTCTATTGTATTTTTAGAGGCAATGAGACTACACGACGTACTATAAACAGGGTGGGGTTTGGTGGCTTCTGTGGAGTTTTTTCTCATAGGATTTGTCGTCATTTCTCTGCCTTTCGATAGGGAATTGTAAAAAAAAATATTCATCCAGTTCTTAATTTGTCTTCTTCTTTTAATTATTATTATTATTATTATTTTTTGTAAAGTCTTCTTTGAATTATGTGAGCATGCATATTATTATTGCAAGTTTTAAAGAGCATTTGGACCCACTCCGATTTCTTTAAACAGAAGGAAAAAAATTGTTAAAAAATATATATATAAAACAATAATTTTGTCTTTATTTTTAAAAGAATCAACTCATTTCCAGCTCATTTGGAATGAAAAGAATCTGAATCCCTTCAACGAGCATCTTCTTCGTACTCGATCATTTATATATAAAGGACCACTTTCATCATTTATATCATATTTTATTGATTTTTATCTCGTTTAACCTAATAAGAAACTAAACTTTCTTTATCTCTTTATGATTTCCAATTTTGTAGGATTGATTCTCTAAAATGTAGAGTAATTTTTAAAAATTGCTCTTCAAAATAGAAAAATAATAATAATAATAATAATTATTCACAATTTGAAAAAAGATAAAATAAAATGTAATTTCAAATAAAAGAATCCATTTCTAATTACATTCTTANTTTTTAAAAGAATCAACTCATTTCCAGCTCATTTGGAATGAAAAGAATCTGAATCCCTTTGATTGTTAAAAAATATCATATTTTATTGATTTTTATCTCGTTTAACCTAATAAGAAACTAAACTTTCTTTATCTCTTTATGATTTCCAATTTTGTAGGATTGATTCTCTAAAATAAGGGAGGGAAAAAAAAAAGGGTCATTCTTCAAAATAAAGAATAAAATGTAGAGTAATTTTTAAAAATTGTTCTTCAAAATAGAAAAATAATAATAATTATTATTATTATTCACAATTTGAAAAGAGATAAAATAAAATGTAATTTCAAATAAAAGAATCCATTTCTAATTACATTCTTATCCTTCATAATGTAATTCTGTCACTTTTTAGTATAAAGTTTCATTATTATTGTTATTATAATATAGGTAATACTCACTAAAGGGTATTAAAGTATTCTTAATGGCTTCAACAAAGTAGCTAAAAAAATTATTTTATTGAGATAATTTAACTGAAAGTACAAAAAAAACCCTCTAGTTGACTCAATAATTTGACCCAAAATATATAATGAGTGTACTATACACCCATCAAACCCTTAAAATATTATATTTTCTTTCTCCTACCTTTTTCCTTTTTTTTGTTCCTTTCATTTTTTTTTTATTTCTTTCTTCCTCTCCCATGCACAGTTATTCTTCCTCGATTTTTTTTTTACTTTCTTCCTTCCTCTCCCACGCACAATTCTTCTTTTCCAATTTTTTTTTCTTCCTTCCTTTCTCTCTCACGCGCATTTTTGGTCTTAGAATGGGATTTTGAGGAATTTTGAAGGTTAATGGATAAGGGTGAATGAAGAATTTTGTGTTAGGTTTGATGAATTTATGATATATAAGCTAGGAATTTGAATTGATGAATGATGATCTATGATGGAAACGAGAGAAAGAGAAGNAAAAGAAAAAACCTTAAAAAATAATATTTAAATAGAATAGTGATAGTGGATAGTTAATTGGTTAAAGTTGCTACAAATGTTTTAAAAAAGTTAATGATTAAAATAAAGAAAAAATAATTTTTAATTAAATTAACTAATAAAATTTGTTAAAGCTACTAAAAATATTTTTATAGAGTTAAAAATGGTGTCTCATTGTACAAAAATGTTTATCACAACGACAACTCATATGATTCCCTCTTTTGTTTCCGTTCAATTTTTATTTTTATTTTTTCTTTTCTTTTTCCTTCTCTTTGAAATGAGGACTTGAAGTTACAGCTAAAACATGACGATTGTTGCAAATTGTGGAGTGTTTGCTAAACACTTTTTCTCCTCGTTTTTTTTCTCACTAAAATTTAACTTTATTTTTAATATTTTATCATTTACTTTTTATTACTATTCAATTAAAAAATAAGATTTTTCACTTTTTCACACAAAAAATTCATAACATTATATCTACTTTACATCACATAACTCACTTCTTATTACTATTTAAAAATAAAAAATAAAAAATAAACAAAAATAATTTAAAAAAAAAAAAAAATCTCTCAAAGTTCATACAAACACCCATATAACCTTTTTAGTTTTAGAAAATTAACTTATTCCTCAGAATTTATTCCCAAACTGCAATATCACACAAACTTAAACGTGTAATTGATCCTTAAACTATCTAACACTCACTCTCCATTTCTAGAATTATTGTTTTAAATCAAAACGAATATATAAAAAAATAACCCCCCCCAACAATGCCCTTGCATCATACATAAATACCCAAAAAAAAAAAAAAAGAACTCATTGTAGGAGACCCACATCCGAGCCATTGAAAGTTTTTTATTTTTCAAAAAAAAAAAATAATATATATAAAGGCATAATTGTATTTTTCACGTAAATGATAACGTATAAGAACATTTTCTGTTGAACTTGAACACAAAAAGGGTTAAAGAAAAATATTAAGTTTAGTATTGGGAAGCTCAATTGTAATTTTGTAGGATAACTCATTACCACCCTTAAATTGTCATCCCTTTTTAAGTTTCAAAAGTTAAAACAATCTTAATTTTAGTTATCGAACTTGTTAATTTTTTTCAATTTCATCATCCAGTTTAAAATTTCTATTAAATCCTTTTTAAAATTTTGAAAAACCATTTAATAATATATATATAATATATATATATTATATTATATATATTATAATATTATAGCCCAAATCTACAATTTTTTAAAAAAAAAAATTCGCGGATATTTTGAGAATTTGACACACATCCGTTATTTTTAATGAATAGAAAAAATTGAAATAAAAAATATGAAAAAAAATGTTCAATACACTAAAAACACATTGTACGCTGGAATGACTATCATAAAATAGAAGAAACGGAATGAATTAGCCTTAAAATTTGAGAAGAATAGATATTTTCTCAATTGAATGAATAATCATTTTTTTATGGCCATAAAAGGTGATATTTTAAGGCTAATCTATTTCACTTATTTCATTATTAATAAAAGCTATTCCAATGAATAATTATTCTGTATACCAAACATAACTTAAATTTAATTTAGAAATTTTAAACTTTCAACAAACATTACAAAATGAGTGACAATTTTATGTGAAGTTTTTATTTTTTTTTTTTATAGGAACATTATAAATTTGGTGTAAGTTTGAGGATAATAAATGTAATTTTTTTCTAATTTTTAAGCAGTTGAGCTGGAAGTAACCAATCGAGAAAAGTTTTAGATGTTCCATAGCGTTTTCTCCATATGCTGTATTTCCATGAGTCTCCTCTCCAAGTTATTGGTGGAAATAAGGTGGTCCCAAACCACCAAGAAATTAAAAATAGTTTTTATTTTTTTATTTTTTATTACTCGTTTGCCGACACTTTGGACCTTTACTTTGATTATTTATCAATAAGTTATTTTCTTATAATTTTTGAAAAAGTCATCATCTATAATTTCTCCATTCGCGTGGCTCAACTGGTCATCGGTGGCCTAACGCAGCCAACAATTCATAAATCAGAGGCTTTTTTGTTCACGTCTGCTTATTTTTGTTCAAAATTTCAGGACGCTCCTTAAAACATAATTTTGAGGGGTAATTAGGTCAAATGAGTATGGAGAGGTAGGTAGCCATGGTAGGTATTAGGTAAATAATATCAAATGTAAAGATGCGGGACTCCCTCAATTTTTTTTTTTTAATGATTTCGAACATAATATGAGAAGGCTCATCTAGCTAAAAAAGGTGTATAAACATTAGCATATCTAAATTTTTATAACTTTCCAAACAAGAAAAGCAAGCAAATTAAATTTAATATCAATAATTATATTTACAAAATTCTAACCCAAAAAATAAAAACTTGGGATTCTAAACAGTCAAAATAATGTTAATTGCAATTTTTTTTTTAATTGAATAGGAAAAAGATTTATAAGGGAGGATTCTTCTCACTCTTGATCCGAAAGAAAGAAAGGGTGTGTGTGATCCTAAAACTGAAAAATGGGTGGGTTCTTCAACAACAAATCAAAAAAAAAAAGGTACAGTACAGTAATATAAACAAATGTTAGAAAATTGATCAAATAAGTGATCCGATCCTCTTAAAGGGCCACATACAGCAGTTACAGAAACAAAATGGGCACAGATTAAGGCGAGCCTATCTGAATCTCCACTTAGAAACTGCGACAACCACCGGAAGGAGGTTGAAACGATAAATGCACTGTCTAGGTCTGAATCAGGGACCGCATAAGAGAGAGGTACCACCACATTAATCGGGTCAAAAGTCTTTGTTACATGATCAAACCACATAAAAACTGGGAGACAAGAACCCAAAACAAACAACAACAACAAAAATATAAAAGAAAATACATAAAAATAACAAAAAATCTAGCAACCAGCCACTACGACGGGGAAGAGGCAGTTAGAATGCACTGACCGGCACATGATATCCATGCGTTGAAAAATGAGATCTACTCCCCAACGCGTGAAATCCACGCTCTTGCACGTGGTTGGCAAAACGAGTTGCAGACGGTGGCGGGTGGAAGGTGGAAGGCCAGAGAATATGGTGAACTGGCATGTAGGAGGACGGAATTGATGGAAGAGAGTAGATCGGGCTTTGAAACCTGATCTTAAAAACCATGACAAACCCAAGATATAGCGGAGCAACAGGCGACGAGCGAGAAGGATGAGCGGCCCAATGCAGGTGAGTGTGCGGCAAAACGGGAAAGAAAGACATGATGGAAGGAAAAGATCAGACAAAAATAAGATAAGACGGCATAACGATTAGTACGGGGGAGGAAAAAAAGGAAGGGTAATACCGAACATGGTGTAATACGATAGATGAGATGTGAGCAGCCAACCTCCAGTAAAAGGGTCCCAACAAATTTAAAATGAAAAGTCAGTGCGGAACGTATAAAGTTAGGCTAGAGAGATCGGACAAGGTATTTAAATGCCAGCTACTCGAACCGTCAAAAGCCCATCCGCTTGGAAAATCGTGACCCCTCCTGGCGCGCAGTCGAATCGTGCCACGTCGTCGACTATCTTGCAGCTGGTTAGAGAGGGAGAGACCTAATCTATTAGAGCCATGATCGCATGCGAGCGAGATAATGGTGTGCGAGGCCTCTTCTCTCACCTAAAATGAGATATAACAGTGCGCGATCCCTATATAGAATCAACATCCTTATCATAGTTACTCAAATAAGCAGGTTCCTGAATAACGGGACGCCATCACATGACGACCCATGATACGTTACTTAGTCCGAAAATATGGCGACCAGCAAAATAGCTGTCTTGTCGGCTGGTAGCTAGACTGCTCTAGATCTACGGGGAATTGGAACCATATTTAACAAATCTATGACTAATATCTGTCTCTAGACACAAAGAACTAGCCCATAGGATTTAGGTAAATTAGAATAGTAGTGAGACTACATAGATTAAATATTAAAATGTTCGACACTTCCTCATATGCCATGACATCGGTCTACTTCCTTTTGTATGCTCTCACTAATTTCGAAGAAATTCATGGAGTTAATGAATAGTTAGAGCTGACTTATCTAAATTTGGTCCCACGGGATATGAGACAGTGAGTCTTTCGGAGCGATTGCCACTCTCTAAATGAATAGTTATGATGAGTTGCGGTTGCAACAGTCTATTCATGTCATTATGTGTTCTGAAACATCATGATCAAATTGGCCAAAGTGATCGTAGAAAATGCGTAGAGCCAAATTGTCAAAGTGATGGTTTCAATTTTCAATAAATTCCAAAATACCTAGGATACATATATTAATGGATACAGACCCAGAGAACTACTAACTGGCTGTGTGGATAATTTGTGAGACTATCGCCATTTTCTTCTTTCTTTTTCTGTCGTTAACTTTCATCTTTTATTGTTTATACTTTTTTAAAAAATAAAATACTTTCAAAAAATAAAAAACTTATTATTATTAATATTTGAATAAAGTAAAAGTGGGGGGAGATTATTGGAGACTACGAGTTTCTCGTTCTAGGTAATGGAATTGATGGTACAAAAATGATAGCAAAGTAGCTGAAGAAGATATTATGATAGGTTATTTGTCTTAGATAGTCCATCCATTCTTCTGCATACGAAAAAGATCCAATTCCCTAGTAGAACCGATGCATCCTCACGTTCAAGCGAAGATTGTATGCGAGCACCTTTTATCGTCCTGATAGTCCCTAGTAGCTTTTTTTGTGTGTGATTTAAAAAATTTCCGTAAAAAAGTTCGATTACTTTGTATTGTTTGAGCGCAATACTCTTCTCTCAACTCCATGTTTTATTGTAATCCTCACGATATCTATGCTAAATACCTATTTCTACATACAACAGTTGGTTTTCACTTCATCTTTAGCTCTGCTTTTTTCCGTTGGCAAGCACTCGATCATATCTTTAAAGCTATTATAACCATCATATTTCGTCAATATTGCGACAGCCTTATCAAATAAAAATATAACAGATAGAAGAGCAAAGTACAGTGTGAATCAGTAACAGAATATAGAAAGCAAATCTCATGAGAGACAGAATAATCATGTCTGGTCACACTTCATTCAACGACATGTAGTACTAATTCTTCTTCATCTGATTCTATTTCTTTATGCAAGAAGCACCAATCTTATCTACTTGCATTGCGCTTATTGCTTATATATCGTGAACTCCCGCCTCCGACTACTGCTCTCTGACTGCGAGAGCAGGTACTGCTTCTGTTTTGCTCCTGAATCTGTTCCAATCGCCAATGCATCCCACACTGTCCCGAGGTTGAAGTGCCTCCCCCCCCGGCTCGGCTCTTTTCTGATCAGCTCGCAAAGGATAGAAGTTCTCACAACCACATTCTTTCTAAGCTCATATACCTCATATGAGAGGGAGGCTGAAGGGAAGTTAGCGATGTCAGTACCAGGAATGGGCGCAAGCAGACATCCCTTCGTTATGAAATTCTGTAAATTAATCAAGTGGTTTTATTATTAGTATGAAATATTGGCATCATATTAGAGAAGGAAAAGAATTTATGCGGACTAGCCTCGCAATGCTATGAGTATTTTACACTCTGAGAGTCGGTGGAAGGAAAGTAGGGAAAAAAGCTAGAGCAATTTAAGTAGGAAGGCTCTCTAAAATGACTTCCCTTTGGTGACCATTAAATGTCAAAGAGAAATAGTCCGAGCTCCATCTCTCTTATCGATCTTCGACCGCGGACATTGTTATGTATGCTGCTCAGGAGACACATGGTCCAATTAGCAGCTAGCCTTGGTTGTATCAGGATTGCAGATTGATTGTATTTCTGAGCCTGATTCCTATATATGTAGTAATGGGGTTAGCCTCTTCATTCCGCGAGTATAAACAGTGTCTCTCGTCTGTGATAAGAGAGGAAGAAAAAAGAGTGACTCTAGCTAGGTGAAAATAGATAAGATTTATGTTCAACAGGGAATATGTAATTGATTAGTGGAAGAGAGTCTTTCTCAGGTGGGTCTTCTGGAGCATGAAGTCAGGTTATTAAATGTAGAATAGGACGGCTTTTCTTTCACTCAAAGGGGTGATTCTACATAGATATTTTGTTATATATTTGTCTTTTATGATTTTAGCTTGATTCTCGTCAGAATCCAAACATATAACATTACTATGCCTAGCTAAACTAATTCTCGTGATGCAGATCCATGATAAATCAATTACTTTCTACTTAGTTCTTACTAAAAATGATGAATGGCGCCTAATTTCTTGTCCCTCGCATTTATATGTATTTTTGTGGTAAGTTCTTTTGGGAATTTTATCTATGAGATGTCATACTATATCCGGACGATGCACGGATCACGGTGAAAATTGAGTTAGGGTTCAAAAGTCAGGAAAAGTATACTGAAAGTGATATGTGTGCGAAACAGATTTCTAATGGCGTCGTATAATGACTATGGTGGATGGGGCGTATGATTCTTTCTTAGGTCAATAAAACTGATATATGAGGAATCACGCGATTGACAGAAAGTATCTTTTTGTAAGAGCCCAATGTCAAATTCCTTATATTCTTATTGAAGTTCATTAATTAGTATTTTTATGAAGTGAGTCAGCCCACTGCTTTAGCTCTTCTGACTGTAGTTTTGTAATCTGTAAAATGTTAATAACAAGTAGCTCGATTAAGTGCGCGTGATGGTGTTTGCTTGTGTCTATTGGACAAAAAAAAGTTATAGGGAATTTGTATGCTAAATAGCCAGGGAAATGAAATAACCAGTTAGTTTTTTATTTTGGAAATACGTTATTTTTTTTATCTTATTGAAATAAACATCAATTTTTTTTTTTCCTTACGCAATGCAATATTTTCAACTAGGTAGAAAGGGGACGGTCTGGGACATCCCTTCTCATTCCCGAACAAAAAAGAAAAACACTTCAGGAAAAGTGGATGATGGATTATGCGCAATCATTCAGCAGGAGCACAACTCACCAAATTATGGACTTCAAATTGCAATTAAGTACATGACAGACCAGAAATTCCATATCCTTAATGTGGAACACATATTCATAATCGAAGACTCAATAAGCCATAAGTTAAGTTATACATCCAAACGTTTAACCCGGTGATATTAAAAATCAATGTTGCAGCTTTTTTAAAAAAATTAAAATAATGTACACTAAAAATTAAAATTATGAAATGGTTCTATCACTTCATTTCGTTGTGCAAAAAAATGTCTAGCAGCGGTTGACGTGTAGGTAATCTTATCCCTGAATCCCACCTGTGATCCTGATGTTCATCAAACAAGCCCATAACAACGTGGCCACCCCAAACTTGAGCCCTCCTGGCCACCATGTCTAGTTCGAGGGCCTTTTTGAAACCGGTGCGAGAAGGCTAGGACAACTAAGTGGTGTTTTTCTCTTATGAATAAAAAAAGCTGTGGGGTGGGCAATAGGGCTTATTAAGTTTGCGTGCGTCAACTAATCCTAGGTGTTATAATATTTCATTATAAATTGTTGATTTTATTTTCTTGTGGGGTATTTTTCTTTATTTAGTTAGGTTTTTGTTCACTACACTTTAGTTAGACCGAATTTTTTTATACCCTATCGAATTCGACCATAAATTAACATGATTAGTTAAATAACAGATCAGATCATAAACGAGTTAACCGTTAACTATACGGTAAGTAACAAATCAAAAACTGGCTTGACCTTGCAAGTTGACTCCTTGACCATTTATAAATCTTATATATATTTTTATATAATAATAAAAATATTTGCCCCACCCCCCAAGAAAAGGATTCTCTTATTTTAGAAAATGAATAAGAAATGATTTAGTAATAAATTTAGAATAAATTATCATTTAAAAAAAAGTATCTAATTTTAATAATTTTATATTAAATTTTATCAAACGTTTTTTCTTCTAATTTAATAACATAGATTATGTTATATTATATTATAAAGTAGAGTTAATATCTAAATTATACTAAAAAAAATATAAAAGAGAGTTAATTTAGATACAAAAATACTAACTCAAAGGGTACTGAAAAATATATACATATTCATGTTTTATGATATTTATCTCAACCATCCTATAGGTACAGTAAGAGTGTAATTTCTAGCAAATGGTTTATTTATCCATATGCATTATGGATCTTTAAAAAGTTAGAAGTTTATGTTAAAACCAAATTGTCATGAATAGCAAAATTTTTAAAATCATGCATGCATGTATGTTATCACCATAATATCATATTTATTTTATATTTCTCTTTCAATAATCCTAATAACCTGCTACATAAAACCTAACAAGAGTGTAGAGTTCTCCTACCACATAGAAGTTAAATTATTATCTTTTACTCAATACATCATCTTACAAAAGACACGTGCATGCAACCATATTTAAAATTAAATAAAATAAAAAATAAAAAACCATAACTACCTATTAAAAGTAGAATGCATAAAAAGATAAAATTAAGGAAGATAATTATAGTTATATATTATTTATATTTATTATTCATTGGTTTGAACGCATAATTCCAAGGTCTACAAGAGAGTCAGAGATTGAACAGTATACTATCATCGAAATCCTCTCTTCTTTCTTTCTTTTTTCTTTTTTTTTTTTTCTACGTCAAACTCTTCTCTTCCTTTGATCATTTGTATTTGGAGGGAAAGACAAGATAAATGTGCAAAGATGTCTCTACATGAAGGCATAGGTGGGGCAACGAACCATAAAAGTAGATGAGATTTGGTAGGGTCCTCAAACTTAGATCCCACTAAAAACATGGCTTAGTAGTTGCGGTGCTCGTGCCTTGGGTTTGTTCATGCCTATTACTCTCGTTTCGTTCCTCTGGAGGCTCCTAATCGTGGAGTCTTTTGGTCATTAAAATATTTGGTTGTTTATTTTTTGTTCCAGAATGGTACAAATAATTATAATGCCTTTTTATTATACTTTAATAAAATGAGTTTCAAACAATCAAGCCGACGAACATAATGTGGAAGATAGAAAAACACTTATAGTCACACTGTAAAACAAACAATTAAAAATACATAATTTAATCATTGAAGATAGTTTGTTGTGTTGTTGTAAACACTATGAAGAAACTTATCACCAGAGCACAAAATGTACTTGACAAAGAAATCTAAACACATAGACTTACTCGGGTGAGTTATGAATTCTAGCAGAAAGAAGATGAGATGTATTGATGGCTCTTTTTGTTTGTAGCTTTAAAGAAGAATGGCAGTTGTGAATTCCTATCGGAGAAGAGAGATGGAATGTAATTGACAGTTTTTTTTTGTTATGTAGTGAGATATAATTACAGTTTGTTTTTTTGTTTTAGTTTTTGAAGAAGATAAACTGAATGTACGGTGTATCTTAGAAAGTTAACTGCCTGAATAGTTAAGGTAATAAGTATAAAATTGATACTACAAATAAGAGTAAAATTGTAACTCCACACTATCAAATAAAAAGCACAAATTAAGAGGTATTCCCACTTTTTATATACTTTTAGATAAGGAGTCTTACTCATTAAAGTAATTTAATTACAATATTGACGTTGCAGTTGATTTTATTATCTATTAAAGTTGCATCATGTCTTTTTAATGGACATGAATTTTGTTATCTGCTCTGGTGACCAATTGCTGTTTTGGTGACCAATTGCTGTTTTTAATGGACATGAAGAAGGATAAGAAAAAATAAATGTGTAGGTGAGAGAATTAAAAATTAAAAAGTAAGGTTGAAGTTTTATTAAAATAATAGAACACTTTGCTACAGTGAATCGACAGTAGTTGCAAATCACTGTAGCTAAAAGTGTGTTTTAACTCTCGATAACATAATCTGTTGGACCAAAAAATTGGTCCAAATTAGCTAAATATAGCTAATATTAAGGTTTTAGACAACCTGCTAAAGATGTTCTAAAATGTGAAAAATGTAAAACTGTAAACAGAAAAGTAGTTTCAACACAATCATCAATGACACAAGCCTTCACTACTTAGTGACACTTGCCCACAAAAACATCGATTTGACTTAGGTATGGTAAAAAAACTATAGCATGTATTGTAGATTTTTTTAATGAGTAATGTTATATGTCTAATGAATAAAAAAAAAAAATTACATGTCTAATTTTTTTTTGTTTAATTTTATATACGTGGATAAAGATGAGCTTCACAAATATAAGTAGATTCTTTAAAAAAAAAAAATCATATATATAAAGTTGGATGGAATTGAACATGTAGTATTTACTTTTTTTTAATAGTTGAGATTTAATTTAAAGTTTTTATAAGAAAGAGAAAAAGTAAAATCAAATATCAACTATTGAAAAAATACAGCCCATATGTTATAGTTTTTTTATTGCACTTGAACAAAATTCCAAGAACATAAGCCTCCGCTACACCTATGAAGAAGGTTGAGTAGCACTAGAACAATTTGTCAATAATAAAGACGGCGCAAAACAGAATATTCAATGACATTCATATCTCTCCTAACCTATTCCTCACCAAATGTCCAAACTTACACAAAACTTTATGTCTCTTGATTCGTTTAGAGAGGACGATTAATAAAAGTTATAATTAAATTTCAACCATTGAAAAAACTACGGCCCTCATGCTCTAGGTTTTTTTGCAGCACTTAAGCTAAATTCCAAAAACATAAGCCTTTACTACACCTATAGAGAAGGTTGAGTAGCACTAGAACTATTTGTCAACAATAAACACAACCCAAAACAGAATATTCAATGACATTCATACCTCTCCTAACCTATCCCTCACCAAACCTACACAAAACCCTATGTTGCTTGATTCGTTTAGGGAGGATGATTAATAAAGGTTATAATTAAATATCAACCATTGAAAAAACCACAACTCTCATGCTCTAGTATTTTTATAGCACCTAAGCTAAATTCAACAAACGTAAGCCTCCGTTACACCTACAAAGAAGGTTGAGTAGCACCGAAACAATTTGTCAACAATAAAAATGGCCTAAAATGAAAAATAGTCATTCTGAGACATGAAAATAGCTATTCAATATCACCTTATTCAATTCCTAGTAAAAGCCACTCATTTTTCAAATATAATAGTCATTTCGCATACTAAACATACTCTCTAAATGTTTATTATAAACAAGGAGACCAAGCATATCGAATGGCTCAATCTTTCAATATGAAACAGAATTTTCCATCATCCATTTACATTCTAATTTCTACGTACCCATATCCTCTCAACTACATTCCAGCTAGTTAATCCATCAAAGGCAGAAAAACCTTTACAAGTGTTATCAAAGCCTTTGATCCTACCAACAAACCTTAAGTGAACCTCGCCTTAAAAATCGGCTTGCAAGGAGGAGGTACTCCAGAGTTTATATATAAATAGTTAAAATTATATTTAACCAATGTGGGACACTTGTGATCGTAACAAACACACACAAACTCATTCCCAATTTTTTTTTTTAAAAAAAAGTAATCAAAAGAAACAGAGAAAAAGGAAAACGATTAAAAAAAAGGGGGAAAAAAAAAAAACAAAGAGAACAGAACACCTTCAGAATATCAGAAGGCATGTCTCTGGTTATATATTTCTAAGACTCCCTACCAACACTTCATACAATTAGCAATTTAAGATGCATCACACATGGTTATGCTTCAATACAAATCTGGAAATGAACTGTATACAAATGAGGCCACATCTGATATCTGTAACAATAAAAAAAGGTTTTCCAGGGACACCCATCCATTAAATGAATGTACTGTGACTTAATGAAAATATGGGGTCATTAGCAAATGTAGACAAAAATGTAGTGTTATAGAATCGTGCAAACAAATACTGACCATCAGTGCTACCCTGAATCCTGCAAGTGAGACTAAAATGTCAGCGAGTAATTCATCTCTAGATATTTCCAGTCACATCTTCATAATTACTGAAAGTGAGGGACCAAAATTGAGAATCCAATTGTAACAAGAACTTACTATATGTACAAAAAAAACAGACATCAATAATCCCAAAGCAAGCGGATGATGTGTCAAAAACGTCAGACCCCCACCCACCTCTGAACCGGGAGGATGCCTTTTAACAATACAAGTAAGACCACATACAGCTCACGTCTATGTTTATTCCGTGGCATTTTATCCCGTTTCTAGCATAAAAGCAATACAATAACCAAAGGAAAAGAGTCATATACTACAGCTTCTAGTTCATTGAAGTACAATCTCTGCATGCTCTACTCAAGTGCCAGAGAGCTCACCTCATCTGCTTTCCAAAGCCCTTCCTCATACCTGTACCACCTAATCTGCCCATCATCATTTTTGGTTCGCTTGCACATAATGCATGAGTCTTTCGTGCATGTTAAAAATTCGCGCAACCGTGAAGCCCTTTCGCGAATAGATTGATCAATTTCTCCAACAACTCTTCTAGATGCAGGAGGTGGAAGGGCTTCTATCAGAAGGCAATGCGATATGTTAAGCACTTCTAGGTGTTGTAAAGTATCCAGGATAAAGATCAGAGCTTCCTTGTCTACAATTGAGCATCGGAGACTTAGGACCTTTAATTTTGGAAGATATGTAGCGAGGGTAGAAGCAAAAAAAATGTTACAAGGGCCCATAATCTTCAGTTTACTAAAGTTCTTGCAGTTCTTGGAAATTTCCTCCATTAGGTATGGAGGATTTGCTATGGTAGGCATTGTCAGGGACTCAAGATCTTTCCATGCGCGAATGGCCGTGCATATTCCAGTCTTTTTTATTCTGTTCCAAGCCGGCAGAACAAGTCTTCTGAGCTGTGGGCACCTGCAAAAAAGACAGCGGTTACTGGTTTAATGGTATAGATATATGAACACATCTTACAAAGACATCCACAGTCTGATTGTGGGTATACAAATTAATATCCCATACATCCTCATGACAATAAGAAGTACGGTCAGCAAACCAGACCAAACATTCCATATAAAGGAGATATTAGCAATACTATCTGAAACCTTGAGGAGGGTGAAAACATTTGGCTTCACAAATGCAAAAACTAATGGAATTACCTTTCAGCAGTATATGTGAACTGCTCATCGTTCACGTATAGGTTGAAATGGAAAATCAAGGTTGTTATGTTTCCCCTGCTGAGACTCAAAGAAATCTTCAACAGACGAGTCAATATCTTATCAGATCGGCTATTAACATAAACATATGGCTCTAATTGGATTATTATGAAATCAGATTTCAACATTGATAAATCAAGTGTTTTCCAAAGCAGAGGATCACAACAAGCCATACGCCACGCACTACAGACATGAGCAATGCCCTTAGTTAACTCAAATATGTCAAAAGACTGGAAAATCTTCACCAAAATATCAGTGTGCAGGTCCTCCCATCTCCTCACAAGGGAGTAACAGTCTTCCATTTCACCAGCTGCTCAAAATTCGAAGGATTTTTAACGCATCCAAATTTCTACATGAAAACGAGTATAAGGAATCAATATAAAAGTTTAATTTGTAAAATTCCTATAACTCTACATAAATGATCATTCATTCATGATAACAAACAACAGAATAATAATAATAATAATAAAAAGGCAAATATGATAAGAATAGCCAGCATCAGCTTGTTTTCATAACTTCAATTGGCAAACAAATCCCCAAATGCTATTCTAAATTTCTAAGCCATTTGATTACTCTTAAAAAATCAGCAGATGCAGAATAGGCCAATGCTGCTAACTTCATCTGTGGGTGGAAAAATGACCCTAAAGAAAATTGTAATACATCTCCTAGACATATACTAGGACTGTTTATTCTGCAACTCAATGCAGAATATAAAGAATCAAATCATAATTTAATTATAAATTTGGCTGACTACCAGTAAGGAGTAGTACTATACTTGTAAAACTGATAATAACCATGACTATGATTAGAAAAGAAGAAGAGGAAGAAGAATGACAACAAAAACAACAATGAACCTGTAATTAATTTAGGACAGCATCAACAGTTTTATGGGTTAAAGCATGATAATCCCTTTGATTTAATTAAATCATATACGCTGCAAAAATATAAATATTAATAGCTAAATCTCTCCCACATTGTTCCTCTCTTTAGGCAACCATCAATGAGACAGATCCTAAATTATTCTTCAAAACAAATGAGAATGAGTTTTTTTTTTTTCATAAATAATTTATATTAAAACAAAGCGTAAAGGGACGCAACCCTAGTATATGGGAAGTATACAAGAGAACCTCTATTTTAAAGAGAAAGAAGAACATAAATCTAAAAACTCAGAAAAAGTAGAAGCCTGCGTAGTATTCCAAGCCACTCTCCAAGTATACAACGTTTGCAACATCCGCCTCTTCAACTCTAAGAAGCCAATCTCGCTAGCACTTTTTATATATTTTCTCTTATTTATTAAAAAAAAAAAAACTTTAACAAGCCAATCTCTTTATCATTGAAACTCCTTGCGTTCCTCTCGCGTCAAAAACACCTCATCAAACACAAAGGAACCAACCTCCATAAATGTAATGCCTCACGGTTACCCAACTAGCCCCTCCGACAACCCAACAACTCACTCACTCTGTGAGGCATCACCCAAGCTACACCAAATAACTAAAAAAACACATTCCACATTTCTTAAGCAACCTCACACCAAAGAATGAGGTTTTATGTATTGCAGAGAGATGGAGACCCAACCTTTAGGTTTTCACAGAATCCTAACCCTAACTAAGGTTACAGGCCTACATAGATCCCTCAAACAATATTTGGCCTATCTGTATATCATTATACGCTACAAGTTCAACCCCGTTTTAGCAAAACCAAAACTCACAATCAATGGAAGCCCAGTTAAGTAAATATTCTAACGATCTTTAGAGAAAGAATTGTACTCAGACAAAAAAAAAAAAGAAAACAAAAATCAGGAATTGTTCAGTGCTTGGCACCTGAATAGCAAGTCATACTCATCGAGAATTAAATTTTCAAAAAATAAAAAAAGAAAATCCAACGAATCATACAATGATACAAAGATCAATTATGAACCAAGGCCCCATGAACAGATAACCAGCAAAGCGAAGTTGTAATTTTGAAGCATATACAAGATCTTGAAAAAGATACGTCTGAATTGAACAATTCAACTTCATGACCACCGAAAACTCCAAAAGTTCATAAAAGAACACAAAACCCAGAAACACAAATAAGTTGTCGTGCCCAAAACTTTCTGGGTCTTATCATTTCCATTTAGATCTCCTATCTACATGCTATGCACACAATCACAGATACAAAACGTGTATGTGCACATATACATACACATACACATACATACAAAAAAGTCGACAGAGAGAGAGAGAGATCGAGACCTTAATTCAGATACCAGTGGCGTTGGATCTCGATGAGTTAAGTCTTCTGGGTCTTATTAGCCTGGTTCGAAAATGAATAAAGACTTTCTTTCTTTTCTTTGAGACGAAGGCTTTCTTTTTTTAAACTGTACTTTCTTAATCCTTCTGATAACCACGCAATTTTTAATGTTTGTTTAAATTTTAAGAATTTATAATATCAGATTCTAACCTTTCATTTCATTTCAATTATTTTTTAAAAAAAATTCGTTAAATCTAAACTAAAGAAACAAAAATAACAAAAATATTTTTTTATAAAATAAAAAATTCAAAAAAAAAAGTGAAAGAGAGAAAAAAAATGACCCGCAGTGAGTAGTCTTTTTGTTTTTTACTTTACTTTATTATTATTATTATTATTTTTAACTAAGGACATAGTTATATAGTTTTAGAAATTTTATGGAATAAAAGCAGACATTTTACATACTAGTCATTTAATTTTAAAAAGGCAATGGGAAAGAATAATAATAAAAAAAAAAGGGGCCCAAAGCTTAGAGCCCACGTTATAAATTTTTTGAAATTTAAAAAGACTTTGAAAGTCGTTAGAAAGTTGACGTGAAGTAAAGTGCAGTAGTAACTTTCTTTCTTATTTATTTATTTATTTATTTTCATTAATCTCTTCGTGTTTCAAAAGATATAACTGGAAAGGAGAGGGAAGCGGATTCGAAGCCTTTGAAAATGACTAAAACAGCCTTGGCTTTTAGGATTAACTGCCCAAGAGCTGTTCTGCTTGACATGTTCGCGATGATTCGAGGAATGCGGGGGGTTTTCAATGTGTTTTGACCTTATAAAGTCCGATTTCTAGAAATATCTGGGGATTTATATTTTAAAATTTGATGATATTTTGCAAAGATATTGGTTGGAGATTTCGAATTTATCTTATGATACGAGGTGTTATTATAAATATTTTGAGCAGTTATGACAAAAACACGATCCTTCCATAAATGATATATGCTAATGCTAAAGGTTTTATTTGTATACGTGAACATACCTTTTAAAATTATTATTGAATTAAAATAAGTTATAATTATTTTATAAATTAGCTTTTAAAAGTGATATATATTGTTTAAGCATGTGAGGAGTACATGTTCTTAAGAAAATATATGAGAGACATAACAAAAATATATGCTTTTTACATGCTAAGGACATATGTCACTTTTAAATATTGATTTGTAAGACTTTTCTACAAACCAAATTATAAGAAATTTCTATCCATCAAAATATAATAGTATTATTCTAATTCGAAAATATTTTGTGTTGACTAAGGGTCTATTTAGGTTTGCGATTTTAAAATGTACGATTTTAAAATGTGCGATTTGAAAACGCAACTTTTAAAAATGTAATTTAGCCTTTAAATTATGCGTTTTTCAAAAAAATATATCTTTACCTTCGATTTGAAAACAAGATTTTCTACGTTTTTAAATTGCAATTTTTTAAAAACGTAATCCCAAACAATTTATTTTTTGTAATTTTAGTTTTAAATCGCACTTTTTGTTTACAAAATCACAATCCCAAATGAACTTCAATATTTTGTACCAAAAAAATACACATACAAACTAACAAACATAATATTTTCTTAAATAACGTTAAAGTTGAAATATACACGATCTAAAATAATCAATGGTATCATTTCGTGTGCGCGAGGCTGGGCTTGGGCAGGTTTCAGGGTAGCCCAATACAACTGATTTCTCGGGAAGGTTTCAGAGTAGCCCAATACAACTGATTTCTCGGGCAGGTTTCGGGGTAGCCCAATACAACTGATTTCTCAATAAGGCCCAAGCCCGCTCTAATCATTCTCTCATGTGGCCATGTTGCAAAAGTGGCGATTAACGGATAAAATTCGAGTTTTTAAAATTCAACCTTCTAGAAATTCCCCCCCGACCACCTTCCCTCTCCCTCTCTTCTCTCTCTCTCTCTCTCTCTCTCTCCCCCCCCCCCCAAACGCACAGTGACATCGACATGGGTTGGAAGAACTTATGGGATATCCTAGAATCATGCAAGAGACTATCTCCCACTCCACCATCTCCAGTAAGTTCCCACTCTTCTTTAACCTTTCTTTTTTTTTTTTATGGGTTATATAAATATGCTTTTGAATTTGGGGTTTAGGAACAAGAGGTTGTGCATAGATCTCTCCTGCTGGATGGTTCAACTTCAAAACGTAAACAAATCACACTCCTGTATGAAGGAGAAGAATTATCTCAGAGGTCTCTTTCACCGCCTCAGAGCTCTCATTGCTCTAAATTGCGGCCTAATTTTCGTTACAGGTACTTAAGTGCCCCTTTTTTTCTTTTTCTTTTTTTGGGTTCTCTTCAATTATGTTTTAAATTCTGTTATTTACTGATAAAAGGAGATACGGTATTTGATATTTTCATTCTGGTGAAGATTGTGTTTGGTAAAATAATTACTAATGGGCTTGATTTTTAAGAATAATTTGACTATATGTCGCTGTACTGTTTTTTTTTTCCTCTTCTGAAGCGAAGTTCTCTACTTATGCTATGTACATGGGGTTCAGCTCCTTTATGGCTAAAATATCAATTTTTGCTTATCTAAGTAAATGAAAAAGAATGTATTTAGTTAAGATGTCTTTGCTTTCCAGAGCATTTGACAACATTTCTGAAATCTAAATAATCTTTGTTGTCTGTAGATGGATCAATTCCTGCTATCAAGTTGCCAACTTATAGGCGCCGCTTAAATTCAGGAAGTGAGGTGATAATCCTTGTATGCAATAGACTATGTTGTATACCTTCTTGACACTTTTTTTTTTTTTTGAATTTTTTATTCTTCATACTAACTTCTTTTAGTTTATGAAGGCAGGTTACCGGAGATGAAAAAAACTTGCAGAAGGTGACCTCACTACGAAGAAATATGGGATCTGAGTTTTCATGCATGATAAAAGAGGCAAAAGTTTTGGCCATGGCACTTGGTATCCCTTGCTTAGATGGGTAATACTTACTGTTGCACTAAATTGTCATACATTTTAGGTACTTTTGCCCCTTTTATCTTCTATTGGAAACAAGAAGATTTGGACTAACTCTATATATTTATGTTCATCTAAATTCAGGATTGAGGAGGCGGAAGCACAGTGTGCTTTGTTAAACTCAGAATCATTATGTGTGAGTGGAAATTTTTTTCTATTAGTTATATAGGAGTATCTGATGTCCGCTGGAGATTCATAATGTTATCATCATAAACATCATCAACATTGTTATCATCATTTTTAATTGTCATTAACATTTCCATAATGACTATTAGGATGGATGTTTCTCTTCAGATTCAGATGTCTTCCTATTTGGTGCAAGGACGGTGTATAGAGATATCTGCCTTGGTTAGCAGATGCTCATTTGCTTGTCTCTTGACTTTCCTTAGATTGAATTATTTTCTGTTACTAATTGGGCATCCATTTTTCTAATAAATTAGGAGATGGCGGTCATGTCGTCTGCTATGAAATGGCAGACATTGAGGGACAGCTTGGATTTGGAAGGAACTCATTGGTAATTTCTAGCTGCCTTGTAAATGTAAATGTAATAATGAAGCCTTTTCTTTCTGGTTGATTTTGATAATTCTTTTGGTATGCAATTGAGTGAGGAGTGATTATGATCCATAGTGGTATCTTCACAGTTTATATTTCAATTGGCGCTGTCATGATGGGCAACTTCAAGAGAAGGCCAGGAGGTTGGCATTTAAGCTGTAAAAGCAGTCGTGCTTGGCTTTAAGATATGGCAGGAATCTCTCATTTAGCTCCTATACATGACAGGATTTAATTTTCTCTTTTAGGAATTGTTCACGTGTTCGTGTGAAACTTTGCTGTATATATACACATTAGTCATAAGCTACTCCATTTTATCCACAAGAAATGGCATTTATGAAAAGATTTATTTAGGATTATGTTTGTACATATTCAAATGGGATTGGACTTCCTTCTCTATTAACAAGCTTGTTGACTCAGTGAATTGTAATCTTCAGGTTACCCTTGCCCTACTTCTTGGAGGTGACTACTCCCAAGGAGTTCATGGTCTGGGTCCTGTAAGTTCTAAACTTGTTCCTTCTCTTTGGTAGACTATATTCTTCTTTACGCACTTGTCAGATTGCATTTAGAATGGTAAATGGAAGCTTATGCTGTAATACTAAATTTTCTTTCTCTTTAGGAGTCAGCTTGTCAGATTGTTAAATCCGTTGGAGACAATGTTGTCCTTCAAAAAGTTGCATCTGAAGGACTGTCGTTTGTAAAGAAGAAAAGAGGTTCAAAGAAACAGGGGCCTGTTTCCAAGTGCAATAACAAGGAGAACGCACCGGATCAAGAGATAAATATTAATGGTGAATCTTAGAAACCTATCAGTTCATGTAACTGGCCTGCTTGTAGTTCTATTATGCTGTTTTAGGAGACTTTTGTCAGTCTCCAAAATGAAGACTTCATGCGTCCATAGTTGTGCTTAAGTTAAATTTACAATTTGTGACCAAGTAGATTGAAGTATAGGATAATGCTCTTTGAGCTTTGAGATGAATTCATATAAAAAAGGGTTTTTGAGATGACTTTGATTCTTTTATTAAATGCTTTAGTAGATATATTCTGACATGATAAACAATTGCATTATGTGTGTATATATACCATTGTCTGATTGGTCAACCTTGACCTTTGTTATTTCGAGGTCATTTAGAATTCAGAGTTTCCCTTTATTTGATACCGCTCTTGGGGCCCACACTCAAATAGTGCTTTACCTAGATGCTGTTCTGCTGTCTTTAAGATGACTTTGGTAGTTCCTCTATTAAATGCTTTAGTAGATATATTTTGACATGATAGATAATTGCATTATGTGTATACTATATACCATATTCTCATTGGTCTACTTTGACCCTTTTTTTTTTAGGTGGTGAACCTTTTTCTCATGCATTTATTGGATTTATGTCATTCCAAGTGGGAGGCTTGTTTTATCCCCCAGTTATATAGATACATTCAATAGATATGTAGATCCATCCAATACACGCCTATGTGGGTATGTGTGTAAACTAGCTAGCTATGCTTACATGTTGATCTTCAGTTCCAAATATTTGATTTGACAAATGGAAGAGTTTACATTGCTGTTACCATTGAATTCTTTATGGTTGTGTAGGAAGTGAGCATGATTCACAAAGGGATGATCAGGTCTTGCAAGTTATCAATGCTTATTTGAAGCCCAAGTGTCACTCGGTAGATTCTGATACCGTGCATAGGTAAACATCAGTTTCGTTGTATGTACAGATGCTAGTTGCTGCATATGGGAGAATGTTTAGCAATGTACTATATTAATAGGTTTTGTTTTTGGTCCCTTGCAAGATTGCAGACAGTTTCCTTCTTCTTCTTCTTCCCTTTTTTTTTAAAAAAATAATAATAATACTGACAATTAGCACTACAACAGTCTTTCTGTCCTTTCTTTTAACTAATAGATATCATTTTTTTCAAAATTATAATGGAGTCAGAGAGACTGCATTCTTTTTAAGAAATTTATCTAATTAATCCTTTCATTGAGATACATCTTGAATTCCCATGTCTAGAAAATTATCAAAAGTAACAACTTTACAGCTGTTAATATCCTATAATTAATTATAATTTTAGATTTTAGTTACTTGATTTTACAATTGATTTGTAGCATATGAATTCTAGTCATTTTGACATTTAACCATTTAGTTTGAATACAAAGTTTTTCATTTTTCATTTTCTGATGATATCACATATGATGTGATAATACTCCAGTTTGCCTAGCATTGCAGTTTTGAATTCTAAATCTTCACCATGAAATAGGAATGCATTTACGACTGTAATTGAGACTAATATGCAACTTTATTTGAGTTCTCAATGTTAGTTTACTCGTCCAATATTAAGTGTACTTTGTGGCTGATTTTTTTAAGTGTTGTTAAAAGTTTATGTTGGCATTTTGAACCAGAAGTTTGATTACGACAGTTGAGTATTTGGCCCTGGGCAAATCTTTTAATGATAATAACAAATTAATGCAGTGAACCAGTAATATGTAGATCAGTGCTACGCTGTCTGATCTTTAATATGATTATTTAAGACAATACTGGTATTTATAGAATTTTCTGCTCAATAAGACATTTTTTTTCCCCTTGGGTCAGATCTTAATAAGACAAGCTAACATGCAACAAGGAGAGAAGAGGGACTTAATTACATAATCACTGGTGGGTATTATAATCTATGCCTTTTTAACAGAATAATTATTAGAAGACATATACAAAGAGCATGAATACTCCAAATTATTATCTGTGAAATCCTACTCCAGGCTTGGCCACATTTTTTTTTTGATTGGTAATTTACACATGGTGGGACTTGAACCTAGGACCTTACCTTCCACCTTGCTACCAAGGGAGGAAGTACCATTTGAGCTAAAGCTCATTAGCTACTCCGGGCTTGTCCACTGGCCCATACAAAATGCTACTAAGCACCTGCACCTGATATTTGAAAGAGAACCACCATGTAATTGTGCTGGAGTCTTGTGGCACAAGAGCACTAGATACCTCAATTTCTTGTGCCACGGCATATACATCAATCTGAACCTGTGAACAGGTCAATAGGGTGCGCCAAAAGCAGTGAAACTCAAGCTGTCAGCACTAGATACCTCAATTTCTTGTGCCACAGCATATACATCAATCTGAACCTGTGAACAGGTCAATAGGGTGCACCAAAAGCAGTGAAACTCAAGCTGTCAGCTAACAATTGGCTGGCTAAGTTGTTCATTTTATTGTTCTTAGCCCATCAAGAACTGGATTTAGACTGGTTATTATAATGTGGAAGCCAGGGAGTGAAGTTTCATTTTAAATGCTCCACCTTTGTAGGGCTTTTGCTCAATATCCCTTTCAACGTGTCAAACTTCAGCAGATATGTGCTCAGTTCTTTGGGTGGCCTCCGGAGAAAACAGGTTCTTCATTTGTTCCCTCACTTATATGCTCTTGCACACATACATCAAATTTAAGAATTTACCCTAGCATCGTGTAGATTTTGATTGTCTTAAATAGTTGAAGTTTGTAGTGGCTAAATGGGAGTCAAGGTTTTTGGGTACTGTCCTAGTTAATACCAAAACAAGATTCTCAAGCAAAGTCAGAACGTTGGATTTTTCCAATGGCCAATATTTTGGAAATTACTTAAGTGGCTTAAAGTTGTGCAAGTCTACAAATTCTGGAATCTAAATCTCAGTGGATTAAGAAAATATGCTATAGTTGTAGGACATTTATATTTGAGAATTGTCATGCTGAACATTTCAAGAGCATGAACCTGTGTCCACCTGTGCGGAACACTTGTTTGTGGAGTTATGAAAGAATTCACCTTTGGTTACCCAAGATGTGTGCAGAATCTTATGGGTGTTTCACATTTTTCTGTGAAGAAGCTAAATACATATCCAGGAAGCACAGATTTCAAAATTGCTGCTGTGCCCATATGTAATACATGTATGATATGGGTAAATGGGATACGTATTAGACATATTATATGGACTCAACAGGATATGGCTTGGGAATAGTGTGAATAGAGCATGGATATGGCACAGATAGGTTCGGGGTAAAATTAGATTTTTCTTCAGAAAAGTGGGTATTTAAATGTACACGAGGGAGAACACAAATTTGTATACCACCTATTGTAGTTACCTAAAAAAAATAATTAACATTGTACACCGCCTGTACTTCTTTTTATAAAATTCTTAATACTTAAATAACTTGGCAGGGCCGCGCGCAGGGGGGGGGGGGGGAGGGTTTAGACCTCAAAATTCCAAATCTCAATAAATGATAAACATTAGGTATGGATCATATATTCTTGTGTTTTTCTATGGCTTCAAAAGTTTGGTTATTTGTAGCTATTTTACCACTATGGTGTTTGTTCTTCATCTTTAAAAGTAGAAGCTGGCATATATAATGATAAAATAATTAACTATGGTACATGTTTTGTCATATCCTAGATTTTAAGGAAATGACGCTCCAACGTCTGTACCATATCTTATTACTATTAGTGCTTCCTAGATACATAGTTAATGTACTGAGTATGGTCTCCACAAGAAAACTAATACACAGACCTATACATAGATCAAGAAATGTTTAATATTATAACTTCATAAAGACAAACATATCAATATTTCTTGATGTTTTGGAGTTGGTGTGTTGGACATGCTGTGTCCTGTCCTCTTCATGACACAACTCTCATATCTTTGTCCAAAATCATATTGGACTTTTTGAGGTTACAGAGTATCATAAAATATGTTATCTGTAACATTTCCTAGTTTCTAAGTCACAAAGTGGTCTTTTCAATCTTCTTTCCTTTTCTGTTTCTTTTTTCCTTTTCTTTTTTGGCTTTATTGTTGGTATTTTGTTAGCTCATTCATGATTCATGGCTCAGACGAGTATATCCTTCCAAAGATTGCTGAAAGAGATTTACGGCGATTTTGCAATTTGCGTTCCACTTCATCAGATCTAGGACTGAAACTTCCACTACACAAGGTACTACTGTTCTTTCTGTCACTAATTCTTCCTGTTTCTTTATTCTTAATTCATTACTCAAGACAAATTTATGATATGAGAGGATTCTGTTCGGTCACTCATGTTCTTCAAACTTTACACGGTTGTACTATTAGTCTTACCCTGGAATATTTTAACAATGGCATGTTTGGGATCTCATAAAGATTGAAAAAGTCATTGTGATTTGCATTATATTGAAAGCATATTCTATCCTTTTGCTTGGACAATTATCAAAATTGGAGCCACTAGCTCTTTACATTTCATCATGCAAAGAAGCAATTCTGGCATATGCTTTTTTTAGTTATACTTGAAAATAAGTTCAGATTTTAAATTTTTTATTAGACTGTGCAATGACTTTGTCCATAAGATTTCTTATTTAAAACATTGTTTTTTTTTTTTTTTTTTTTTTTATAAGCAATAAGCCAATATCATTAAACATAGTTGATGGAGTCTGAGTGAATATGCCATTTGTACTTTTCTATCCCCTTTCATATTACCAGCAATATTTCCTAATTGCAGATGCCAGTAAAATGCCCTTTATCTGGAATTATCAAGCACCGAAGGGTTCAGGGAAGAGATTGTTATGAGGTCTCATGGGAGGATTTAGATGGAATTGAAACCTCCATAGTACCAGCAGATCTCGTAGAGAGGTATTGAGTTTCATTATAATGCTGCGACTTAATTCTTGTTGGATGGTGCTGCATCTAATCACAGGGGTGCCAGGTTGCATGAGCATTGAAAGCTCTTTTTTGTTTGAGAATGCAACTTGGAAGTGTGAGATGCTTTCTAATGGAAACTTTGGGCTTTTCGAGAACCATAAAATATTTTTTCCTTTTCCCTAATTTTTTTTCTTGGAGTTTTGCCAAATATATAAGTAGAAAAAAGAATATTCAAATATAACAAATCTTCTCAACATCAAGCTGACCGTTATAAATTCATTGTATCATTATGTAGTGAACTTCTTGCAAAGGTTAATGCTGTTTACATGCTTTTTTGACATTATCTTGGTGCAAGAGGGTATCCAGTTCTACTTATTGAATCAAAGAAGCAAAAATTCTACGACCATTTACCAGAAATTTCTTAGAGATATTCTGGATAAGCAAATAATATTATCTCCTATTTGACAGCCTAATATCTTCTAATAATGCGAAACTTGTTTTCTTGTTTCCTTTTATTTGTCTCAAGTGCCTGTCCTGAGAAGATTGTGGAATTTGAGGAGAAAAGAGCTGAAGAGAAGAAACAAAATCACCGAAAAGCAAGGCGAAAGAAATCAGAAAAGGGATCTTCTGTGGCTGAAATTGATCTAAAACTCCAAAGACTATTACTTGACATTGAATTGGGAAGCAGTTCTATTCATGATCCCTCCTTTTCTTCTATGTTGATATCAGAAAACTGTTCTGCTGCAACAGAAGTTGATCTAACAAACCAAGATATGTTTCTTGATCCAGAGAGCAGTGCTAACTGCAATGATGATTTGTCTTGCTATCAAGTTGGTAAAAGTGAGGTCATTGACCTCTTAAGCCCTCCCCCACCAAGACAACACCATACTGTTTCCAAATTTCCACAATCATATTGTCGAGAAATTGATGTGATTGATTTGAGCGAGTCAGAAACTGATATGTCGCCTGAACATGAGAGGAAGGCAAGAGAACTGAGGTTATTCTTAGCCAGCATTAGGGATGGTAACCCATGAACATCCATTAAGGTCAAATTCTGTAGAAAGGAAGAAATCTAATGTAGTCATAGTTTGAAATTTCCCCCAATGACACTGCTTTTGTGTCGTGTATCTCTTTAGTTTCCTCTTTGGTAGTGTAGAGATACTGAAGTGTATCAAAATCATATTTAGATGTAGTGCAAGGATACTGGATAAATTATTATTTAAGGCTCAAATTCAGTTCAAATTCATTCTTTCTCATATATATATATATAGTTCCCTGGGTTTTGACATTCCTAGTAGATTCTGATTTTGTTTCTGGCGAGGGCCTAGGTATAGCCCGTATTTTACATATTTATTTACTTCCGAGCTAAAAAGTAATGTTACACTTTACATCTATTTCATTACACCTACTTCGCATTGTTGAGACTAGGAAAATGTACTGAAAAGAAACAATATTTACACAAAAAATGTTATCTACAAAACAGAAGAAATTCTTCATTTTGAGACTACATAGGAGAATCTTGTGTTAATTACAACATATGATAATTTAAGCAGAAAAATGAGATTACATTTAACTTAGAGAGAGAGAGAGAGGCAACGGAAATGTACTGGAAAAAAAAAAAATTCACAAAAATGTTATCTACAAACAGAAGAAATCCTCATTTTGAACTCTGCCACGATCGCTTTACTGTTGCTCTCCTCGCCATAGTATGCATGCCACTCACTTTCAGGAATGACCTTTTATCTGAAAAATAATGATTAAAAAAACACACAGATGGATATATCACAATTCCATAATGCAATGTTATAGACACTACAACGGCCCACTACCCGGGCATGAAAATTGACTGTGCAGCAACAACACCAACCAAGACTACGGAAATAGCATAAAATTTTGATCTTCCAACATAAATTTTTTGTCCTATTCAGAAATGTTTTTTTGAAGAAAGAATTCAATAAAGGATAGAGAGGAAAACAAAACTAACCAATTTCAGCTTAACCTTCTTATTAATTCCTTTGCAATGCTCCTAGCATTTAAAAGCTGGAAGCTTCTTGCATCATCAGATATTGCAGCTTCCAAGTTCAAAAAGAATTCCTTGTAAACAATATTTATATCTTCTGATTCCCATGCTGGACGGAAGCACGCAGGAGTTCCCAACATGTTCTCTTGTGCTTTCTGTTCATAATCAATCGGCACTTCGCCTAGCAACTGTTTTTTCCCCGATCTCTCTCCTGCCCTGCATCTTATCAAAGCTTCCAACCTGGAAGCCATGAAAGTGGCTCGACTAATACATGTTGAAGGTAGCTGTAAAACATAGAGTGCCCACTTAACTTAAACAAGAGTCAATATATAACAAATGAGAAGCTTAAGTGAGAATGATCCGAAATGTCAAAGCAATTGCAAAATAGGCTCACCCTCACCATGTAAACACAGTATTACTACTCAACCAAGAGATTAATTTTTCACTTTACACTCCTGTTCACCTTTACATGTTTTTCTTCTCTTTGATAAGTAAATAAAGAAAAACTATATTAAGTAACAAGAGAAATTCTATTTTTCATACCCCATCCAACCCAACATTCTGTTGGACTGACATGGTAGTGTTTTTTTTTTTTAATTTCTTTTTCAAACAAGAGCTGATGTGTTGGGGAAAATAAGCACTGCCACGTGCGCCCAATGGGATGGCATATGAAAAAAGCACAACTTAGGTAACAAAATGATGTTTTGCAGCACTTAAATAAATTGAAGGTGTAGAGATTTTTTTTTTTTTTTTTTTGGAATACATTTTCAGCTCCTGTAAGTAACAAAACTAAAATTTAGTTTATAACACTTGATCCTTTTATGGTCTTGTTTAGAATATAAAATTGAATATTAAGCTCCACGTTATCTCTTAATCAATCAAAAACAGAGAAAAATCACAGTAAGAAAATATGCGGCATAAAACATGTTACATTTAGTAGCGCAAACAAATTGCTGGTGGCCTAGAAAAAAAAAAAAGCACAAGTAGCTGGTGGGTTTAAAGACCTTTTTTTCTAAAGAAAATAAATTTTATGCTATATGGTTAAGTCATAAAACATGAAATATTTTTAATGTCTATTCTAGTAGAGAACTTTCGATGTATTTATTTATCTCTAGTAAATATTATTAGGACGGATGGTTGGCTAAGACAAATATTAAAACTTATTTCCATATAGAATAATTACAAAAAAAAAATGTGTGGTTAATGTAATATTGTTGGGTCCAAACCATTGACTTAAATTTTATTATTAATATGGTATCCCAACAGGTGTATCATGTCAGCTCGTCATTTGCCATATATATGTGACTTGCTCATTCCAGTAGAAATCCATTTTGATAATCTACCATAGGGGGAGAATATATACTCTGAATCACAACACAAAAGTGGGAGGAGAGAGAGGGAGGTACAGAGATCTCAAGTTACCTGTGCAAGCTGCGCAACCTTAAACCCAAAACTTCTCTCTGAAACGCCAGTGACAAGCTTATATAGGTAAGTGACGTCTTCATGATCTGATTTTGAGTCCTTCATTTCCGATTCTTTATTTGAGGTCAAATATGAAACATGGTAGGCCCCAACAGAGCCTGGAAATTCAGTTCTAATATCGGCAATTTTGGGGTAGTGGGTGACGAAGAGGACCATGCATCTTTTCTGCTCTAGCAGATAATGCAATGTAGCATAAGCAATAGCTACACCATCGTGTGTACTTGTGCCTCTCCCAAGTTCATCAATGATAACCAACGAACGTGCTGTGCAATTGTGGAGTATATACGAAGCCTCACTTAACTCTTCTAGAAAGGTGCTTCTCCCTTGTTGGATACTGTCAGAAGCACCCATTCGGGTGTAGATACCATCTAGCACATGGAGTTTTGCTGATGATGCTGGTACAAAGGACCCGACCTAGAGGCCCAGAGCAAATTCCCATGAAGCAAACACCGTATCAGAATCAGATCCATTTTGTCAAACAAAAGCCATAAGAGGAATTTCGAAAATTACAAAAAATTATTCAACAATCAACACTAGCTGAAGAAACTTCATACTAAAACCCATTTCAGAAAATATTGCAAATAATTGAATAAATACATAGATGAAGAACATAACCAAAAAAGCCTAGAGAAAAAGAAGAAAATAGCCTAAAACAACTCCGCTTGGTATCAAAACATCCGAATGGACAGCATTTTCCCCAGGATGAATGCTATGCCTTCTTAGTAATGATAAAGTATTAGATTATATAAACACAGAGCAGGGCTTCAACAATCCAAAAGCTAACATGAAACTTGAAATCCAAGCGGGAAAACTCTACACAAATGTGCAAGCATGGAGACAAAAAGGAGAAAACAAGAAGACTATATTTAGTTTCCACTTAGGCTCCGTTTGTTTCAATGTAAAAGCTTCATTCCAAACTGTTTCTTGTATTTTTCTGTATTTGGTGTGGACGAAAAAATATAAGTCAAATGGAAAGGAATTTCAAAGTTAGTGAAAAATGAGACATTTAGGGCGTAAAATGACTTATGCCTCGTATTAACACTAATGTGCTCGTACTTTCTTATAAAAAAGTTCCCTAGAGCTCATTTTTTCTTAGAAGATATCAATTTTAGAAATCCTTCACCTCTCATGCATATATATAAGTGTGTGTGGGTTTAAGTATGAATATGTATATATATTTATATACATCAATGTAAATATTAGTAAGCTACCAAAATTTTCAAATTTTACTGTTTTCTTCATTAAAGAAAGGGTTGAATCCAAAATTGATTCATGTGCTTTTGATGTTTATCAAATCAGTACTTGGGTTTTCAAACGTGATAACATTGGTCTTGAGCTTTCTGGTTGTATAAAATCACTCATTCCATCCACTTCTTTGTTGGGGTGGGTTGCGAGGGGCCCCACCATCGCGACTACCTTCATGGAGGGTGGGTTGTAGCGGAATCACCACCCCCGTGACCAACTCCTCATGTTTTTGTCCCCCACAAGAGAGGTGGTGGCCCTGGGGGCCCGCGCCCCCGCGGGGGGTGGTCCTCCATGACCTGCTCTCTCCTGTGTTAAGGTGATTGCGGTGCGAAGGGTGATCTGCTGGTTGCGATAGGAGGCATAGACGTCAAGCCTGTTGTAGTAGACATTGATCTTGTCATTGGGTTTTCAGGAGGAGAGGCTGACCTGGAAGTTGGAGGTGCGGAGGTTTGGGGTGGAGAGGTTGAAGGCATAGACACTGGCATCGTAGAGGATGAACTTGGGTTTGCTGTGTTAGAGGATGACCAAGATGATGAGCACGGTCACCAAGACGATGAAGTTGAAGATGAATATGCCAGCATAGATTCACCTGAGGATCTTGCGCCTTGTGACCCACCCTAATGCAGGAGAGGGTGGGTTGCGGGGGACCCCCAGCCCTGCGACCACCTCTACAAGATGGGGGTGGGTTGCCGGAAAACGCCACCACCACCCGCGAAGGGAATTTTTCCAACCACCACCCTCTCCTTTTATTTTGGGGTAAATCGTTCTGACCCCATGTGGTTTAACGATTTTATTAAAAGTTATCTCAATTTCATTTTGTATCACAAGTGGTACTTCAATTTTGGCAAAAGAGGGATATAGTACCTTTATCAATTTTCAGTCCAAATATTTAACGGAAACTCCACATGTCAGTATTTAACACTGACATGTGGCTCTGCCTTAATAAAAATTAAAATTAAAAATAGAAAATAAAAATTAAAAAACTTAAAATATTAAAATATTAAATTTTTTTTTTTTTTTTTAAAAAAAAAAAACTTAAAAAATTTTTTTAAAAAAAAAAAAAACAAAAAAGGAGAGGGAGCCACCCCTTTTGGGCAAATGGGGGTAGCCAGCCACTCTTAAAGAGGAAAAGGGGGTGCTCAAGGCTACCACCCCCAAGAGCCCTTGGGGGTGGCTCGACCACCCCCGTTTGGCTTATGGTGGTTTCGGCCACCCCAAGCCGACTGGTCTTGGGGTGGATGAACCACCCCCATGGCCCATGGGGTAATTTGGCCACCCTCACAAAGCCTAGAAAAAAAAAAAAAAAAAGAATTAGGGCATGGCCCTTGGGGTGGTTCGGCCACCCCCAGATTGGCCGGCCTAGGGTGCCAAAACCACCCCAGGCCAAACGAGGGTGCTCGGCTACCCCCTTTTCCTCTTTGAGAGTGGCCGAGCCACTCCCATGGTCCATGGGGGTGGACGGTCACCCCCATTTGCCAAAAGGTATTGGCTTAAGCCACCCTTCATCTTTTTTATTTTTTTTCAAAAAATTTTTAAAAGTTTTTTTTATATTTATTTATTTCATTTTTATTAAGGTAGAGCCGCGTGTCAGTGTTAACACTGACACGTCGAATTTCGTTAAATAATTGGACAGAAGATGAACGGAGGTACCATTTCCGTCTTTCGCCAAAATTAAGATACCACCTATGGTACAAAATGAAACTGAAGTAACTTTTAATAAAGTCATTAACCCACAAGGGGCTAAAAAGGTATTTACCTTTATTTTTTTAGGGGATATGCTAATATGGTAAAGATGTACAGATGGAACATTGATTTGGCAATGTGTTCTGATCTGACAATGCTTACATGGAGATACTACACGTGACATAATCTGATTGGACCACCTGGTGTTTTGGTATAGGAAAAATGACGGAACTAGACAGAAGGAATGATTTTACATAGTTAGAAAGCACAAGACCAATTTTATCACTTTTGAAAACCCAAGCACTGATTTGATAGACATCAAAAGCACATGGACCAATTTTGGATTTAACCCTTAAAAAAAATCAATTTATCCAGTTATTAAATTGATCTAAGAGGAAGATATACTTACTCGCTTCGAATTAACATCCCTATTGCATATGCACCCTCATACTACTATTTGTGATACTTCACCTCCTATAACTACAATTTTGTTACAAAAGGATGCCTCTGTTTGCTGTTTGTGTTGAAATGGACAGAAAATGACATAGGTGACACGCATATTGTAGATTTGAGATGTCCAAATTGTCCTTCTATGGTTGAAGCATTTCATTAAAAAAAAAAAAAGAGAGGGGGTGATTTGACCAAGTTGAACACCCTTAGGTTGGGGTGACCAAACCACCCCAAACACCTTGGAGGTGGCTTGGTGGTTCGACTATCCTAAAACGCTTGGAATGGTGGTTGAGCCAACCCCCTAAAGGATTTTAAGAGTGACCAAACCACACACAAATTAAGGGTAAATTACACTTCGCCCCAAAAAAATAGAATCCCAATTGTACTTGCACTTTCAAATTACTACTGCAACTCGGACCTACAAACTACCAAAAATGTTTCGAGTTGCTACCTATGTCAAATTTGGCTGTTATTTTATATGGAAAATGTCCTGTGATAAAAAAGAAAAAAAAAATTGCCTCCATTTGTGTGTAAATGCACCATCTTAGTAACAGTTATAAATTAGAAATAAAAATTGACGCATTTGTTCTGCTAAGGGTTGGCTGCACAGCCACTTCCTTTGCTATTTTAGGGGACAGCCACGCGGCCACCGCCCTATGTTGTTGTAGGGGGGCCCCTTTTGCTATGGTAAGGGGTGGCTACAATCTAACCCTTTTGTTGTGGTAGGGAGTGACTGCACGGCCACCCCCTCTATTATCGTAGGGGTGGCCGCATGCTTTCCCCACTATTACAGTAGGGGTGGCTCGGCCACCCCACTGACAAATGGGGTGGAGCCACCCCCTTGTTCCTTTTTTTTTTTTTTTTTTTTGTGTGTGTCTATTCTGAAGCACCTCATCATATGGCACAATGGCAATTTCATAACTGATACTTCCAAGATGGAGTTAATTTGGACACCATAAACGGCTTTAGCGCACGTGTGAAATTTTTCATCTTAAACTAATAGTCAAATCTGATACAGGAGGTAATTCAAAACATTTTCGTTGTTTATAGATCTGAGTTGCAATGAGCCTTAGTTTGGAGGTGTAAATGCAAATAGGTGGTAGATTTTGGAGGGGGGAGCGAAGTGTAATTTACCCAATTATTAATTAAATGAGGTATTATAAAAATATTAATGATTTTCGGTGCGAAACAAACGTCAGAAAACATTTTCATGATCATTTTCAAAGTGTTAGCCAAATACTAGAAACTCAATAGTTTTCACTAAAAATGTTTTCAGTCAAAAATATTTTACATCAGAGAATGCTTTACGTTGAAACAAATGCAGCCTTAGATAAAAATAAGTAAGACACCATGTAGATTGTAACTGATTTGAAAATGTTGCACGGGGTTCAATGTGAAGACAGTTGGTCAATTCCCTTTTAAGTTTTAACACCCAAATCATAAACAATACATGGTAGTTGGAGACCTGATTTTACCTGAGCCATGATAGCAATGAGAGCAACTTGGCGAATGTAGCAACTCTTTCCACCCATGTTGGGACCAGTAACAATCTGACAATACTCTCTGTCTGCATGCAAATTTGTGTCATTTGGAACGAAATTGTCTTGTAATGTAGTTTCCAAAACCTGGTCAGAAGTAATAAGCAGTAAACAGTAGGCCATATCCCAAAACAAAAAACCCCATATCCTCAAATCACAGGTCCAGAACGGCAAGTTCAACATGCGGCCTAGAGGGTAGGTAGAAACTGGGAAACCACTTCTCTGAAAAGAGAATAGGTCATTGTGTCTCTCCCAGCTTAGAGAGAGGGAGAGAGAGAGAGAGATTTTGCACTTGTTAATACTGATGTATAAATTGAAAAAATAAGAGAAAACATACCTCCTTCAAAATGACGCCTTCTTTGCAAAGACACCCCCAAACTACTATTTGTGACACTTGGGCCCCTTAAATTACTATTTCGTTGCAAAAGGGTCCCTCCATGAGCTGTTGATGTTAAAGTAGATGAAAAATAGCACATGTGACCTACACAAGCATCTTTTGAACTTATGGGTGATCCAGCCACCCTCTTTTTTTTAATTAAATTGTTGCTTTTTTTAATTTTTTTAATTTGTATTTTTTTAATAATGTTTAGGGCAATTTGGATATTGTAAGTCAAAATTTTTCACATGCATGTCTCATTTTCTATCTATTTTAATGCCAACATCTGACGCCAAATTACAACAACAAATTGATAGTTTGGAAGAGTCAAGTGTCATAAATGGTAGTTTAAATGTGTCTTTGCAAACGCGATGTCAGTTTGAGGTGGTAATTATATTTTCTCCAACAAAATATCTTTGCAAACATTAGCTTGACCAATATCAATATGTATGGAAAAGTTGCCATTACCTACCCCCCCCAAAAAAAATCTTCAGAAGCTGCTTTCTCTCAGAGGAAAATGAGAACCATGGCTAGAACTATAGAATTTTCTTTAATCTTAATTTTGATGTTAATAAGCACTTTATCTATATATGCAGTAGCCCCACTACTAAGAAATCTTTAGAATTGGAATGTGAACACTATTAAGATCTCTCAATAAAATCTAATGTTTCTAAATAATGATCTACATTTTGGAATCCTAATGCTATTAACACATCAAATGATAGAGAAATTGACTCAAGACAAAACATTATTGTAGCACCCAGTAATACCCAAAGCACTGAGATTAGATAAAGAGAGCCTCCCACCAAACAAGTTGAATGACTTTGTGCATTCATAACAGGATGTAGCTCAAAGACTACAATACCTTGATTGAGGAGAAATAAATTGTCATTTATACAAGAACATCAGTTCAACAGATTCAATGTTTAATCAATAAGATACTGCATTGTGTAGAAAAACTTAATAAGTTTCACAAACATACCGGATGACGACCAGAATGGATATATATCTGAACAGGTTCGTCTTCATAAACAAAAACTGGGCGAACATAGTTCTGCAACAGATTAATTTAGAGGCTTACATAGCCATATAACATAAAGTTTTAAGTCCCAGATATAGTGGAAGATTTCACACCCCCTGTCCTAAATGATTTTCAGTATGGCAAAAAAAAAATTGTAATAACTACAAATAAATGATTTTCCACTGACTCATTCATATTAACTGTAATAAATGGATTAGGGTTATTGTGGCAAAATTCAAATTTATTTTACAACATTTTTACGGTAGACAAAACTTCTGGAACATCCTGAAAGGGATATGTGGACTATAATTTAGGGACAGGAGGTAATTATTTCTCCAAGAGTATACCTTATTTCTAGAAAGAATGGCAAGTGAGTGCAGACAATCCAAAGTAGCTAGTGCTTGAACAGCAGCTTGGAACTCGCCATAATATTTACTGAATCCCCTTAGAAAGCTATCCCAAGCAGCTCGACAGGCAATAGTTAGCTTCTCATTTGCCAGGGATAACTCATCTAAAGCAGTCAAAACTTCAGGTGGGTGATAGCGTACTGTTTTTTTGGTGCTATTTACCTTAACCCAATTCAAAGGTACCTTCACGTCTAAGGGCAACTGCAGCAAAGCTACACTAAGTTAGGTGTATATACCAACAAGTGTTGCAGATGTAATTAAATCATCAAGCTATATTTTTCAAGGGAAATAATCAAAAGTAAGGCCAAGCATGTCTGCAAAACATAAAGACAAGGGAACATGGCCAATAACAATGAATAACCAATTGATATATGTATAAAGAAAAAAAAAAGGACAATACTGTAACAATATTTCAAGTCACTAGAGTTTGATCTAAATAACAAAGCGATTGCCAGTTTCATATAACTTAAGCATTAACATAACCCACATCTTGCTATGCTAACTGTGGTCCAATACTTGTAGTAAAGACGAGTGTTCCTTGTACCATGTGTAACTTATTTCAAAGCTTAACAAACCTTAAGGTAGAAAAATGTAGAAAATTGTATGACAAAGCTAGACATTCAACAAAGAACCGAAAAAGAGGTGAGAAAACAAGAAAAACAAAGAAACAAAACACAAATACCACCACCAGCCAAAAAGCACTGCAAAAAAAAATCATTAACTTATTTTTGTGTTGAACAATAACAGAAACATACACCTTCAGAGTAACCAAATTGAGCCTTAGAAACTCCTTCCCCCCCCAAAACAAAATGGAGTTTGTGGAAAATAACTAGAAACAACTGCTACATTAGAACACATGAACTCCTCTAGTCCTCTAGCAAAATCTATTAGTAAATGTAACAACTCAAACACCTGACTTTAAGGACCCTCTAAACTATTTGAGGAAAAAAGAAAATTGCACTCAAAGTACAAAAAAACTAACTTTGGAGTAACAAGATTGGTGGAATCTCGAACGGGTGGGAATTTTAAATACATAAAACAATTTCCAGGCTGAATTTCAACTCAACTACCTCTATCAAATGTGTTATTCCAGACACACTCATGAATTCCAACTTGCGCATTCCAAGCCGCTTGCGATACAAATCAATCAGAGAATCCAATTTCTCCTTTGCCAGTTGAAGCTCTTTCCGGGCTTTAGCAACCTATGCATAACAAGTCATGTCAAAATCGCATAGGGGCATGATAAAGCACAAAGACACAGAGAGTGAGAGAAGATTGGAATTCAGAGAATGAAACCCTTGGTCCATAGTACAAACCTCAGGAAACTCGCCGTTAGAAATGATAATTAAATTTTGTAGATCCCTTTGATCAGCTGCTTCTTTGTTAAGGGTAGAAAACAGTTTTGCAGCATTTCCAATTACACTGGATGATGAAGCAGCCAAAATCAACTTTCTCAACAGTTCGGAGCACACAGTCTTTACTTTCATATTCTTGACATTGTTCTCTTCTTCAATATGAAGTTGCTGAAGTTGTTTTCCAGCATATAAAATAGCTTGAATAACTGCAATGAACTGTAACATCCAATCATGCAAAAACTATCAGCATGCTATATAGGAGGCGTGAGAATTGACTCCAACAATCAATTAGAACTTGAAGATAAGGGGAAAAAAATTGTATTCTTCTGTAATTGATTCTAGCTTTGACATATAATATGATTTAAACTGATTTGAATAATATAAGAAATCCAACATTCTAAGCCACTATGTGTTGGGATTATATGTCAAAGATATAACGGAAAAATCCCAGGAATAGCATCAAGAAAGCATGGCATCAGATTATAGAAAACAGAAATTTCCAAGGGAAGCATACCAACATAGCATAAGTCGGCTACACCAACAAAAGGGGCTGATTTGAATTCTTCTTCTCCAATCTCAAAGCACACATGTATTTAGGGTTTTTGAAACCTTTAAACCTTCTACTCAATTCTGATTAAGAGACCAAGAGTGTGGGCTCTAATGCCTACACAAGCTCCCTTTAAATAGGTTAGTGTCTCCTAGTGGAAGTAGTATTAGGTTTCCTTGTGAAAGTAGGCTTGAAAAAGCCTAGCTACCACTTACACATACACAGCCAAGGGGGTTAGGTTGCTTGCGCAATTCAGGCCCAATAAGGGTAATCATCAGCCTGTGGAGGGACCTAAAGGGAAAATAAACTAGCTCCAATAGGCTTAGGACACTTGTCATCTCATGACTTATCCTATGTTACTATTAATTACAATTAATTCCACTAATAATTGTAATTGCATTCTAGAATTTATTTTGATTATTCAATACTCTCAATGACTTCTTATAACTTCCATTTGACCCCTCCATGAAATAATCCATAATCGGATTAAAGTCATAAATAAACTGTCACTTTAATTCACTACCTTTTAATCCTTGAGTACCCAATTTAATCTCTTGATTATTCTAGTACTTATGAAATCTCATTTCACTTGGTACATATTTTATTTTAGTAACTCTTACCAAAATGTTCCAACCAGAGACTTAGAATAATCAATTCTCATTAAAACTATCTCAAGGGAATTTTTCATGTCGCTTTGATAAATCAAAGGATTATGGATTCCTTTTTGAGTAGTAGTGTTCTCACAATGCTACATGTGATCACCCAACACGACCCTGAAAGATCTTACTGTTAAATGTATCAAAGTGACCTCCACTTCACATTGATCTCAAGATTGAGAATCAATGTTTTTTTTTTTTTGATGACAAGAAACCTCTTTCAAGGTAAGGCCACTTCATGTACTCTACCTATCCTTGTCGGATAAACCTTGAACGCGTGCAAAGCACCCCCTCCACACGGATCGGGTAATACTCCAGTTTCGCCAATAGGTTGGCCCCAAGGAATTGTTTGAACTCAAGAGAATTTGAACCTTAGATTGATGAGAATGCCACCAAGACCAAAGCCCTTATCACTTGAGCCAACTCCTAGAGGTTAGGATTGAGAATCAATGTTATAAGTAATCGTGAGTTCAAATTATTCATATTGACAGTAGTTATAATAGAATAACAACTTACGTGGTCCGTTCAGTGCATTGTAACCGCACCAACACGTCAATCAGAAGTCTCCACTTCATATGATCAAGATAGATCATCATGATTTATATGTTATAATCTTGTCAAATAGAATGCTCAATTTCATCACCGACTACGAACAGCTATTTATAAGTTAAAAGGTTTATGGTTTAATACCTTTTGTGTGATAATCTCAATAACACACTTTAAACCATATTCAATATAACTTAAGGACTACATCTATATATATATATAAATTTATCAACAACAAAAAAAGACCATGAATATATATACAAGATAATACGCACATGTAAAATAATATGCTGAATTTTCTTGTATAATGTAGAAAATAACTACCTTAATTTAATAAACTAAAATGTAATAAAAGAAATTGGCTTTTAGGGCATAAATCCTAACAAAAAAGAATACCTTCCTCATAGAATATCACAAAAAAGAACACCAGAACCAATTCATTCAATTATCTATTTATTATCTTTTTCAACAGCAAAACTCTTACCTTCAATAGAACCAGACCCCACCTAAATCACTAGATGGACTGCACATAAGTAAATGCTTCTAAAGTTGATCAGAAAGCTAACAACATTAAACAGTATAAGATCAAGATCTTTCAGCACTAAATTTGAAGATTGTACTAACTAGGTGAACTAGGTGTGCATAGCATGTAGCTGCCCAATCCAAAGAAGCAAATGAGCATGCACTTGAACTAAGAAGGTTTTCTTTTCTTTTTTCATTTTCTTTTTTTTTTCCCCTTATTGGAGTATCAACTTTCGGTTGGTTTTGGTTGGGATGAGGTTAGAAAAGAACTTCTAAGACATTAGTACTAGAATCATTGACCAGAAAGACAACATATAAATTATTTATATGTTGATAAAAGTATAGCAATACACATTTATAGAGAAATACAAGTAAAGCAATACACATAGATAAAGTAAAGGATAAGCATTTATTACCTCAGATGGGGTGGCAGTCCGATGGAAGATTCTTGTTATTCCACGTTGAATATCAGGTGACCTTCCCAAAGTCGTCAAAACCGAAGAGAGTAAATAATTAAACTTAGGTTGTACAATTGTTATATCAGAATCTTCCCCATCTAGCCCTCCAATATTTTGTGAAGCTCTGGAAGACCCCATTGATTCTGCAATCTCAGAAACAGCATCAAGGCGAGCAGAAATCATGTTTCTATCACATAAAGGGTGAGTTACCTGTATCACGTGATAGAACTATCAAATACTGGAGAAAGAGAATTTCAAGCAAAATACATCAGATCACATCCACCCCATACCCAGTGCCTAAGAAGCCTTGAACCGAATATAGTCAAAGTATGATTCATCGACTGCAGCAAGGAGCCAGACTCAGACCCATCACTGTTATTCTTCAAAACCTAAAGAGAACAGACACAGTTATCTAGTGTGAGAAAAAAGGTATAAAATGCAATATTCCTAACAAGGAAAAATCAAATCAAATCAAAAGAAGCTGTTCTAGCTTCCAGAAAATAGAAAATGCATTATGTATATATCTGAGCCTCTGAAAGCGGCAAGTCATTGTGGTTGATTGGCATTATATGTACAAAAGGAATGAAGAGTTCATGGACCATATCCTTCTTCATTGTGAGATTGCTTGTGCTATTTGGAATATATTAGGACTGTAAACAAGCCGAGCTCGGGCGAGTAGTGCCTGTGCGAGCTTGGCTCATTTAGTTTAGTTTATCTCCAAGCTCGAGCTCAGCTCAAGCTCGTGATGAGTCTTAAAAGTTGGGATCGGCTCGACTCGTCAAGGGAAAACCTTGTGCGAGATCAAGCTCGAGCTCGCCTATTAGCTGAGCCGAGTGCTCTATCGAGGCACTCGGCTCAGCTCAGCTCACAGTACAATTTTTTAATGCTCTCCATTTAAGTAAAAAAAAGCAGAAAAGGAGAAGATGGAGGCCATGGTGATAGAGCTCTTTCGCTCATCGACACGCACTTTTTCTTCTGTTCTCGCCCATTTTCGAAGGCCTCCCCAGCTTTGCCTCTACAATTTGTTTCTTCTTCGCAAATTGACGACTGAATCTAGGTTTCTGACGCCATGGCCGTGAGAGAGAAGAGAGATTTGAAAATTAGCAAGACCGTGTCTCATAAGGTTGTGTGGGTGATATGATTTAGGTATTTCAGATTTCACCGAAAATAAAGGTTGCAAAAAACAAAACAAAAGAGATGAAGAAAATTAATGAAAGAAGGAGAGAAAAGAGCTGTGTGTTGCATTATAGAAGAGAAAAGGTTGTGTGGTGTGTACTTTGGAAGATGGAAGGGTATGTGGGGAAGAGTGACAGTCACTCGGTCAGAATAGGGAGACGTGAAGTTAGTATAGGGAAGATGAATGTCAGTGGAAAAGACGTTACACTAAAAGAAGAAGAAGGAAGTGGCATGTTCAAATGGGAAAGAGTTCAATGTTAAATAAAGAGTACAAATTAAACAGAACAACTCTTAAAAATTCAAATAAAAAAAGTACAAATAGGCTATTTAGTTTAATGTTTGGTTCATATCTAGTGTTCCTTCTTGTTCAAGTTGTACTAAACTAGCCTATTTATACTTTTTAGCCTATTTGGCTATTTCTACTTTTCAGAGAGTAAAAAAAACTCTCGGTACAACATATTAAAAATAGGTTATTACTACTTTTTAGCTATAATTTATGATAAGTAGTAATAACCTATTTTTAGCTTGCTGGTGGACTAGGGGTCATTCCCAAAGTGCTGTTGTGTGGAAGATGGTATCTTCTTGCCTCATGTGGTGCATTTGGAGGGAGAAAAATGATAGATTTTTTTAGGATAAAAAAAAAGACACTTGAGGTGCTCAAGTCTTTCTTTTTTCGTTCTCTTTTTTCTTAGACAGTAGCTTATTTAGCCCCCATAGTTATTAATTTTTCTGATTTTCTTAATACTTTTTTCTTCCCATACTTTGGCGGTCCTTAAATATACTTTTTGTGTGTCAGGGCTGCATTTTTGCGCTTTTAATAATATTTATTACTTATCAAAAAAAAAAAATTATGATAAGTATGATTCTAATTTTATAATATACTATATATGCTATTTTTATTAATATATACACACATAAGTAGGTATTACTAATATATACGAGTCGAGTTAATAATCGAGCAAAGCTTTATACGAGCATGTTCACGAACATTAACTGAGCGGAGCCGAGTTTTATACGAGTTTGTATCGTTTAATAATCGAGCCTATTTTTATGTTTGCAAACGACTCGTTTAATAATTAAGTCGAGTTTAACCGAGCCAAGCCCGAGCGAGCTCGCGAGTAACTTTTTTAATTTACAACCTTATGTATTGTTCAATCGATTTGAGTTGTCTTGAGTTATGTCTAGATGAGTAGTTGATTCGTTTGCTTGTTGGTAGACTGCTAGCAGCACTCAGCTTGTTGGTGGACTACCAGCAGCACTCAGGCGTGAAAGATTAGGGGTGGGCACAAGTTGGATCAGGCCGGATATTGAGGATATCCGATATCCGATACTCGACTCGAGGCCTTTGGGTTTGAAAAGTAAAACCCAATACCCGACGTTACAAAACGGTAACCGACGGGTATCGGGTATAGCGGGGCGGATCGGGTTTTTACCTGATCAAACAAATAGATTTGATCTGATTTATCATATCTCATCTGATAAATCAGATGATCTAGATCTAATGAATCAGGTGACGAGACGGCGTGGCGTGGGATGGCGTGGCGCTGGAGTGCATCGGTGTGGGCTCGAGAGTGCGGCGGTGTAGAGAAGAGAAGGGGAGACTAAACATGGGATCGTAAGTGCAGAGAAGAGAAGGGGAGTGGGAAGAGAAAGAGAAGAGAAGGCTCGAAGGGGAGGGGGAAGAGAAAGAGAACAGAAGGGGAGCGGGAAGAGAATGAGAGAGGGGAGAGAGTGATTCTAAAGAGCAGAGAAGGGGGTTGAGAATTAGGTTAGGTTTTAGAAAAATATGAATTTATACGATCTCATTTTATGCGGGTTGGGTTGGGTACCCGCATCTTTCAAAAATTATAATCCGATATCCAACCTGACCCGGACGGGTATCCAAAAAAGCAACCCGTACCTGAAAAAAACACTAAAAATCCAAGTTTTGCGGGGCGGATCGGGGTGGGGTGGGTTTTGCCCCCCTATGGAAGATGATACATTTGTGCCTTTTTATAGTGTCTATGAAGGGAAATGAATTAGAGATGTTTTGAGGACTGCGATAGGACTTTGGAGGAGATGAAATCTTTATTTTTCAAAACTTTGTATCTTTGGATCGTTGATTATATTTCTCATTTAATGATTAATTATCATGTTTTTCTTGTTCTTTTTGCCCCTACCACTTAGGTGACTTTTCTTATATACTTCATGTGTACATGAGGGTGTCTTATGCCTTTAATGATATCTCAATTAATTATAAAAAAATAAAAAATAAAAAAATTTAAGCATACAAAAAATAGTCAATTACCTCCAATTGTTGAAGTGCATTTGCTGAGAGGGTCATCTCCATGTTGCTTGAGAAGGGCCTAAATGAACCTCCTAGGCACAAAATTCTTTCAAAACCAAACTGTTTTAGATGACGAATGGTTAAGGCCAATGCTTGGACGGCCAAATCTGGCATATTCATAATTCCCTTTAAAACCAAAATAGCATGGTGTAAAAAGATGACAGATGATAAAGAAGTGCAAAAAACAAAAAAAGTTGTATAAGTACATAACCAAATTAAAATCAATAAAAATACTAACAGTAGCGTTATGAAGACAGAAATTAAAGATATAATCACATTTATAAAAGATGAAGTAATACGAAAAATTTGCAGCAGACGGACCGCTCATAACTTAACTAAGCCCATGAGGATAAAATAATATGGAGGTTATTCAACTAAAACAGGATCTGTTAAAGGAGCAGTTGCCGGTTAAAGAGTGTTATGCATGCCCAATGGTTCTATATAGCTTGGTGCATGAAGAAAAAAATGTAAATAATACCATACCGCAATTGTCAAGTGATGGCTTCCCTGCTCTGCAACCTCTGTGTTTTGTTTTGGATGATCTGCTAAACTATCTTCACTCATGTCCTCAAACAAAGACATCACTTCAGCAAGTGCACCACCATCTTTGAAGCACTCTCGCGAGGCATGCTCCACACGGACATTTGAGGCCGGTCCGGCATAAGCAAGTAAGGACTAATTACAGAAGTTCCTAATAATATTAGGCAAGTCCAATTTGAAGGCCAGGAAAATCACACAGCAATAGATAAACAAGCCTCGTAACGAAAATGACAAATCAAATCATCCATAGACTAAACAAAAATGATATAAACGTACAATGGAAATGCAACAAGAGTACTGAAGCCCTTAACTAATATCAGCAAAACCCAGCTCTGTACATTTCTCAAACATGAGCAAAAATATGTTTCATTTCTTCTATAAAACAAACTGTTATTATCATAACTACGAGACTACCTTCTCTGTTTTCTTAGAGAGAGGCTCCCCAAGAAGCAACTCGGCCGGCGACAAGCTCAAAACCACAGCCTCAAGCCCACTTCTCATAAAATTATCATTGAACTCCGCATAAACCACATCCCCGGTAGATATCTCCACCGCAACCATCCCAATGCTGACATCAAACCGACTCTCCACTCCACACTCCAAATTCTTTTCCAAGACACACTTCTCCACCACACACATCAAATAATTACTCTCTCCCCCACACCCATCCTCTCCTCCCACCACATCCTCGGCCGCCTCCAGCGTCGCCTTCGTGTACAATGCCGATAATCCCCGGCAAAACGGGCCAAGCCGATTCGCTCCGTGCGCCTTAATGGCCGCGGTCTCGGTCTGCTTCACCACACCAACCTTGTACCCAGCACTCACAAGCCTCCTCACATGGACATTTAATCGAAAAGTTGGCACGCTGGCCGTCATAAAATTGTGATCCAAATGGGCATAAATCCCCAACACCCTCGCGGCAATTTCAGCATCTTTGCCGAAAAAACGGTATTTGTAACCAACTTCCACCATCAAAAGAACATCTGGGTATTTGTTCTTTAGCTCCACTACTTGTTGTTCTAAGGGGGTGTATTTGGTCGGGTTTGGTTTTGGGTTATGAGTGGAAGGTTCTGGAGGGGTTGGGGAAGGTTCTAGAAGTTTGTGGAGGAATTTTTGGTGGAGGGAGGGGTTGGGGAGTGGGGGAATGGGGTTGTGGGTGTGGGGGGAGAGTTTGGGAAGTTTTGGGGGTTTGGGATTCGGGGAGGAGAGTTGGGAGGAAAGGAGGCGTTTGGAGGGTGAGAAAGTGACTGTGGCTGAGATTTTGGGAGCTGGGGTTGGTGGGTTTGGGAGAGAGGGTTGCGGGGTTGAAGAAGGAGAAGGAGAAGGGGAAGGGTTTGACGGGGTTTTGGGTTTTGAAGCAAAGAAGCGGGATATCACTTGCTGTTTTTGCTTGCCCATGACGGTGGTGGTGGTGGTGGAAGAGAAGCCAAATTATTTAGAGAGCGTTTCTTGATTTGGCGCGCTTCATTCTGGACTCTGGACGCCTTCCACAAATGAAAGAGTAATTATAGCACTCCAGGACTTTTTTTTTTTTTTTATTTTGTAGGCTTTATTATTAAAAAAATAATTTTTTTTTTAAAAAAAATATCATACAGCCTAGGTTGAGTTACTGTTCATTCAGCCCAGACTAATTTATATCACTGCTCCAAATGAAAATGTCTGCTTCAGTTTCTTTGGGTTTGGCTTGGGCGGACCGTTGCAAAGGGCTACGTGTTTTATAAGATTCCTTCTTATATTGTGATTGTTAAATGTTTTCCCATTATTATCCAAAAATAAATAAATAAATAAAAAGTTTTGGGATCTTTCAGTTTTGAAATTGTAATAAAAATGAATTAATGTGATATAAACTAGGAAGAATATTGTAAATTTTTTATATAAAAAAATAATTTTTTTAATGAATTTTTTATTTGAATAATAATAAAAATGAAATGATGTGATATATAAAAAGTAAAAAAAAAATTGTTAAAAAATTATTGATAAAAAATTAAAAGTAGTATTGATTTTAAAGGAGAAAAAGAAAGAGAAGGGAAGAAGAGCTTAACAAACAGGCCCGTGGTTTTTTATTTTTGGTTTAAAGGGAGAAAGGACTACAAGGAAGTGTTACCGTTTAATCTTACAGAAACAACACCATGACACACTTGATGTGCTGGTCACAAGTAACTCCGTTTGTTTTTATATAAATGTTATATATTATATTTTTATTTTACAATTATAGATGTACACTAAATGTGATTATTGCCTATAATCGCATCTGCAACCATATTATGTAGTTATTACTTTTAGGCAAGAGCAGAACTAACATTTGAAATTTGGGGGGTCAAAATTTATTTTTTAAGGGATTATAGGGGTATTTTTTTTAAAAAAATAATAAATTGGGAAAAACATGATAACTCATGTAGCTTTGTCCATGTTTTTAGGTAACTACATATGTGTGGTTATTGTGGTTATTGAAGATAAAACTGCATCGATAACCACCTATCAGGTAATTGGCCTTATAGCCCTATCTTAGTGTTTTGAGCCTTTTTTTAAATCTTTTTTAAACAATTTTAAAACTCTTTTGGGCCTATTTTATTTTATTTTTTTTCTCAAAGCTTTAGTGTTTTAAATAAAATCCATACCTTGATTCCACATTCCAACTTAAAAATAACTATATATATATATACACAAACTTGCTGGTCATCAACCTTAAAATAACAAAGAAAGGATTTGAAATTCACTTCCAAACTTATTCACATTACCATATAAAGAAGTAGGGAACATTCTCATATACAGAATAATAAAGTAAAGGCGGTCAGTGAGTAGGAAATCTTGAAAAATTGCTATACAAACCTTATGTAGTAACCGACTAGACCAATGAAACTTCTGATCTCTTGCACGTTGGTCGGTCTTCCCCAATTGACCACAAGCTCAATTTTGCTTGGAACCATTGCCACACCCTCCTTAGAAACAATGTGCCCTAGAAATGAGACTTTCTTCAGCCAAAACTCATACTTCTTAAACTTGGCATACAACCTCTTATCTTAGAGCACATGTAGCACAATTCATAAGTGATTTCTATGCTCCTCCTAGTTCTTTGAGTATACCAGGATGTCATCTATAAACACCACAACGAATTGATCTAAGTAGTCCCGAAATACTTGATTCATAAGATCCATGAACATGGTGATGGCATTAGCTAGACCAAGCGACATAACTAGAACCTCGAAGTGACCATTATGAGTTATAAACATTGTCTTCTAAACATCTCCGCTCATGAATCTTAGTTAATGGTACCTCGAACATTGATCTATCTTAGAGAATATGCTAGCACCCTGCAGCTAATCAAATAGGTTGTCAATCTATGATAATGAATGCCTATTCCTCACCATTATACTGTTCTGCTTCCGGTAGTTTATGCACATAAGCATGACCCATGTTTCTTCTTAACAAACAGCACTAGGACTCCCCATAGTGACATGCTGAGGTGGATGAAACCCTTGTCTATCAGCTCTTGCAGCCACAGCTTTAGCTCTTTCAATTCAGTCGATGCCATCTAGTAGAGTGCCTTATACACTGGAACGGTACCCAACATTAACCCGATGCAAATTCCTATATCATGTTCTTGGGGCAACCCTAGTACATCCTCTGGAAACACATCCAGAAAACCCCTCACCACTAGAATTTCTTGCAAGTTTGCCTCAACATCTAGCTTCATGACCACACAAGCCAGGAATGCTTGACACCCTTCACCCATCCACTTTTGTGCTTGCATTTCCGACATGAGAGACAATAGAGCTTGTACTTGCGCTTTACAAATTTGAACTTACTGCCACTTGGCAACCTGAACACCAGTTCTTTCTAACAACCGTCCATGCTTGCATAGTGCTTCGACAACCAATTCATGGTAGGGATCATGTCGAATCCGAGCATCTCGAACAACATGAGATCCATTGGTAGCATCCACTACAAGAAAAATGGTCTTTAGTGACATCCCAAAAGTCCTTGCTGATAATCACTTATCAACAACGACAACTTGCGGTCGTCGTTGTGATGACAATTTGTTTTCATTGATATGTTGTGCCTAATATTGAGGAGGGAATTTTTTTTGCGCACGAAAAGCCGAAAAAGAAAATTCGCGACAAAATTTTATATTGTTATCACTAATATTTTGTCAATATATTATGCATTTCAATAACTACCAAAGGGTCATCATTGATATAACCTATATTAGCAACAACATATACGTTGTTGCTAACAAATAACCAACATTGTTTTCTTGCCAAAAAAAAAAAGCACTTTAATCTAAAACGAATCACCAACAACTAAAGTCGTCGTTGATATATATTATATGAGTAATAACATATGTCGTCGCTAATATAAAATCGACAACATATGTCATCTCTAAAATAGAAACAACGTCGTTTAGGAGAAATGCGAGTCTTTGGCGCACTACACGAAAATTCTTCACCAAAAACCAAAACTCCTTCTAACTTCATTACAGTTTCGCCCTACATTTTTTTCTTTATCAGTCGAAATATCTCTTTGTTTATTTTTGTCTCTCAAAATTGAAATCTTCTCTCTGTCTACATTGCCACCACACACCATCATAGAGTACGTCGGCCTTCAAGTTTTTCAACTTTCTCTCTCTCTCTCTAGCTTTACTTTATCTCTCATGACCCCCACCCACCGCACACAACCACCTCGATTCTGTTTGGATTTGCGTTTTGCTCTTGGTTTAAAATAACAGATGGTTGACAAATGGAAGGGAGATTCTAATAGATTTCATGGATAGTTGTACAAAGAGTTACTTCAATTTTGTTATTGACATAATTAATTTTTTTTTAGATGAATGAGTGGTTTCATAAAAAGAACACAAACTTACAAAACACTTCAGCATCTAGCTAAAACAGCAGTTACACAGCAGCTAACCACTACCTCAACTTATAGCAAACTAGAAATTATACAACTCACAGATAAAACCAGACAAAAAAAAAATTATACAAGCACTTATCTGTTTCAATAGACAATAACACAAAACAACTCATCTAACTCTCACATTCACCTAGTATCTTAATAGGGAGATTCCAATTGTTGCATAAATTCACATTCTCATTTGATTTTCGAAATTCACCTTTAGCCATTATCACATATTGAACTTCCCAAATAATAGTCTACACAAACTGCTCCTCAGATCTAGGTTGACCATCATGCTTAATCACAGTTCTCTATTTCTAGAGATTGTAAACAACAATGCCTTCTCAACTTGCAAAATAATTTTTTCAAATCACTACCTTGTAACTCCTTTATACCTCATTCAATAACCTCTTCCTATTGTATATACAAAGATTCACTCATATTTTTACTGATAAACACTCGCCAAATTATTCTCCTGAAGCCGCAATGAAAAAATAAGTGAGTTGTATGCTCCAAACAACTCTTGGAAATCAACACAGCATATTTCCTAAGTAACTCCAACTCAACAACTTCTCCCTTGTTGATAGGCTATCATGAAAAACTAGTCATAAAACAAATGCTTAGCGGGGAATANGTATAACGCTCCAATAATTTAATTAATTTGTAATTAAATTCATGGTTCTCTTCCCAACCTTAACTATCCAAATTAAGACTCAGGAATACCTCCACTATCTTTGGAAAGAAAATGTGTAAAACATCGGCTTGAGGATCACCGTATACACAAGATTAAGTCATTCAGCTCGGTTAATCCGTTGTAAATTACCCGTCTGGTATCCAAATCAGTTAAGTAGTAACTAATTGAATCCACCACTTTACCACTTATCAGAGTAAACATCGAAATAATTTATTTGAATAAATAGACAATGAATCATCATATATACAATTCTATCATCAATAAATAGGGGTGTAGAGCTTTACAACTATAAAATTAAACCTGAGTACATCAATTGCCATCTCAACACCAGAGAGACACCCAAGCGGTCAAGTCCCTGAGGGTTTATAAAATGTCGGAGCATTTTATGGGGGAATAAAGTAACTGAGCGAGTAGATTGACTTAGTAAAAAGATTATTTAAAAGATGATTTGCAATGATTTCCAAAGGAAATTAATTAAACATGATATTTTCACAAATGACGTGTTCAATCCTCGTTACTATGCCCTAACAAAATAACATTTGTTTTTAGAATGTGGCATAATCCCAGCGACTTAACACTTTGGTTTTAATGCATGAAATATGCTATACATATAATATAGATTAGTTATATGTTAATGATATGGTTTACCCGAGACATTACCCCTTCTTAGTAGGGTTTGTGCATCCCAAAGTACTTCTGGTACAATTCATAAAATAAATATTTGACCATAAAATTAACTTGTAATAATAGTATGCATTTGGCCATCCCACCATACGTTCGATGAACCAAGGCGTACCATGCAGATATTGTTTATTTATTCAAAAAATAAGGATATTTATATAAGTAATATCTTGTCATAAAAGCTGTAAATTTGATCATAAAGAGGAATGTGCGTAGTCATCTGACATATCGCACTTCTAAAGTTAACAGTTTCATACTCAGTTATTTATTTACCTCGATTGCTTATCCGATGTCCCCAACATCTCGCACTCCTATTTATTGTGAAAATAACCCAACAATATGCTAAGAACACTATAATTTATCATTTGTGACACACATGTGCTAATTGTCCCAAAACCCTAATTAGACATTTTTTGTCACCATCGAACGTTTGACACTAAATATCGAATATTGGCTCTCAAGGGTCAAACGTTCGACCAAGAATAGTAAAACATTCGATTATGGCTAGAATGCTTAAATGCTTAAAAAAGTTTTCCAAATCTAACCACAACTAAACCTAGGTCCAAGGCAGTATCTAATAACATAGTAAACATATTTTCTTCGGAGATAAAACACAAGTTATACGTTTTAACACAACTTTTTGAGAAGTTAACACAATGAGTTTTCAAATCTTCATAACATACTTTGAAAAGCAAAACATGATCATAAGTAACACAAAATAGTGAATCCATCATAAGAAAGGATATAGATTCGAAACTTACCTTTGAACAAGATAATCTTCTTTCAAGGAAAGTCTCTCTCTCAAAATCTCCCTCCTAATATTTGGAATGAGGCTCTAGAGTTTTTTGGGTGAGATTGATGTGTTTTTTCTCAAGGGTATGACATCTTTTATAGGGGAATGGGGCGAGCTCTTGGTCTCCAACAAACAATTCATTTTGGGACATCATCGAACGTTTGATATACGACATCGAACGTTCGGTGTACTATACTGACACATGTTCTGAGCATGCTCAAGCTTGCAGAGACGTGACTGTACTGTTAATCGAATGTTTGAGGGTATTCATCGAACGTTTGATGGTTGTCTTTTTTCTGAAAAATTATTATTTAAGACTTTATAAAAATGAGTTGGTATTTTTAATTAAAATTTTTTGCCAAATATTTTGAGAAATACTTTTTAAATATTTTGGGGCATTACAAATAGCCAGATGAAACCATACAATTGAAGACCATTGAACTCTTGGATGTTTTCTCCTCACAACCTCCCATGTATTTGAACAGTTATGGGAACTATTATTCGTAACAGTTCAAAAAGACCTATCAAATTCACCAAGCTCCACCTTAGGCAATATCTTTTAGTACATATTCAATTTTAGATGATTTTTGAAATCTAAAATAACACTTAATTTCATTTTGATAAGTGATGGAAATGAAAATTGAAATATATTAAGAAACAATTATCTTTTTTTTAAATTTTTTTTTTTTTTTGCTTATATTGATTTAATATGCAATCTTAATATCATTAATGCTTAGGCCCCCTATCCTAATATATTACTCATTTATTCTTTGGCCCCATTGATAAGCATCGAATGTTATACATTCAAGCCATTTAACTCACACATATTAATTCTTTAGTTTCGTTATTTTATGAGTTTTTATGTTTTCTTTTATTTTCAAGTCTTAAAGGAAAACATAAGCAATTCCATCAAATTCGGGCTTAAAACACATTAGGGAGCTGGTGCAGCACAAAATGGCTAGATTACTAAAGAAACGGGTTCAAGCGCAATTGAAAATGGCTCGAGCACAAATGGGCTTGAACGCATCTGAAAAGGGCTCGAGTGGATTCGGTCGCACCAGAATTTGTTTTGCGATCTGTATCAGATTTGGAGAGAAAAACGCCCGAAAAAGAATCAGTCAGCTACGAAAACAACTCTACAATCCCTCAAATAATGGTTTTGACTCTATTTCCATGTGGATGAGGGATTGGGAGAGACTAAATTTCTTAAACTAAGAGATTTGATTGTGATTTTTGGGGATTCAAAAGGGAACTCAATCTTTGATCCAAGGTGTGTGATTTTGGAGGGTGATTTTCTAATTGTAAGGAGTGTGTGAAGCTATGGGGAGAGGGGAACCACGACCAAGAGCCCTAGAGACTGTTGGGAGTGGATTCTCTCTTATTCCCAAGATACTTCAAGCACCTCCATATTGAGAAACTCCTCCATGTATGTTGATGTAGCCCTTTCCAAACATTAATGATTTTATTGTATTTATCTATAGATTTTTCTGCATATGTGTAATGATTGTATAGCATAGATGATTGCATTTGTATATTGTTTTTCATGTTTTTAATCATCCATGATGAAGTACTCTTCTTGTCTATGAAGAAGTGCTTTATCTTTGATGAACTCAACCATTCTCATTTTTTGTGATCATGGGTATGAGGGTTATGTAATGGTTCTTTTTGACATAAAATCAAATGGGTTTGATAGATCATGCTAAGGAACCACGGATCATGCCTCAACTAATGTTAAGAGGACGAGCTCGTGCAAACCTTTGATGGGCTATGCTTATTTCTTGCCTATGTACGTGTATGCTTTTAGGAGGTCTTATAGGCCATGTCAAGAGAAGATGGATCGTATCACAAGTAGTGTTAGGTAGACGATTCGTGCCAACTGAAGATGTCTTATCAACAAATCTTAAAAATATTTTCATGTCGAGGTCGTTGTGTGATTGACAATTATTACATGCTCATATCATGCATGTAATGAGAAACTCTTGTTTATACAATCTACCATTAATGTGAAGCTTGTGGTGAAACTAATATCTTATGGTTTCCTCCATTTTATCTTTGTTTATTTACTTATGTTTATATTTAGTTTTTAAAACAAAAAACAATTTATCTTTTCTGAGTTAAGTTAGAAGAGATCTTGAATGCTTGATAAGCAACCAACACAACAGTCATTGAGGTTTGACACCCTCTATATAACTCTATCCTATAAAGATTCGTTCTATTATGAGTGGTATAATTTATTATTGATCCTAAAAATCACATCACCCATCAATAAGAATTTAAGATTCCGTCCCTATTAGAGGTTAAGCACAAATATTTATAAAAAGGTTAGTGTGACGAAAGCCTACACTCTTAGCAAAATCATAGTCATTGAGGGGAATACTTGTGGTGCTTCAAAAGCAACAAAATCAGGTTTTGAATTTGCTAATAACGAGGTACACAATTAATTACTTATTCTTCAAGTTATGTTGGTTGTTTTTGAAAATTGTGATTTATGTTTAACTAAAAATTGTGTTCTTGGTTTCTTCATGTCATGTGCATGCACAAGAGTTTTATATCGGTTTCCAATAATCAGAACGGTCGGGACTAGTGTGTGTGTCTATATATATATATATATATATATATTGAATTTGCTAATAACAAGGTACACAATTTATTACTTATTATTCAAGTTATGTTGATTATTTTTGAAAATTGTGGTTTATGTTTAACTAAAAATTGTGTTCTTGGTTTCTGCATGTGATATGCAAGAGTTATATTCGGTTTCCAATAATCCGAACGGTCGGGATATATATATATATATATTCCTTTTAAAGATAGCAAAACTCCAAGGAAAAGAAAAAGAAAAAGAGGAGGTAGCTAGGGGGCGTGTGTGTTAAAACTTGTGGTCTTAAAAACGGCTTCAACATAAGAAAGATCGAAGATTTTCCATTTTATTAGGTTTGATGAGAAGTTGGAGAAAAAATGAGGGGACAAAAGGCTTGGCTTAGACCACGTAAGGCAGAATGAGACCACAGCCTGTATCCACACCATCCTCTTACATGAAATGAGGCACAAAAGCAGCCACCACTACTGTTTAGCCTGTTATGCTCCTTCACCACTTGAATTTTTATACACATTTAATACAGCCCCATCCTATGCTCCATAAATTCATATTATAGTCCCAAATTATTTATTGGGGTCCATTTGTGAAATAACACAAATACCCATTTCATTTTGGAAATAAAATGTTCAAAATTTATTTGGGCCGTGCAGAAAATGGTATTCAATCGTTATATATAATTAGATGGAGTGTTTAAATTTTTAGTCTATTTGTACGTAGAAACAAAAAACAGACTATTTGTAGAACAAAACAAAAAATTAAAACAAATTAATACTGCAGTTGGTGGTGCTTTTTAAAAAATTATTTAAGATTGCATTTTAAAAAAATTACGATTTGTTTCAAATTGCAAATTTGCAAGTAAATTTATGTTTTTTTGAAAATGCATAATTTTAAATGTTAAACTGCTAATTTTAAAGGCAAAACTATAATTTGTCAAACGCTTAACTACATTTTTAAAAATTACATTTTTAAATTGCACTTTTTAAAATCTCAAATCCTAACGTATCCTTATTATCATTTTGTGCCATTTTACCCATACCCCTAATCCTAACCTAACCACAATTCTAACCTTAACCTAGCCATGGTTAATCAAAATAGTCACTAAAAAAAACACAAATTCTAGAAAGCACTAACAAACAAGAACATGTTTCTTTCTTTTTTTTTGGGTCATATTTGAAGGTACAAATTTATCCCCAAGTGTTGTAAAATTACCAATTAACCTCTCTTTAAAATAATATTTGAGTCAAAATTTCAGGACGACAACCGTGCATGACGAGAACGTGAAGTTCTTGCTTGTTTAGATAGACACATCAATTTGATTTAAACCCGTAATTAATTGTTTTTCCTTCAAAGAAAATACAAAAGAAAAAATGTAATGTCATGCATTATACAGAATGGGCATTTCTGTAATTTTGGGAGAACATGGAGGGTCTGTTAGACATGATAAAAATAGAAAAAAAAAATTCAGAGAAATAATGAACCATGCCGTACTTATCCAGATCAGTATAGAACATAATGGTTAGGTTTATGGGAGCCATTCATTGGTCAAAAAACCCAAAAACCTCCTACAACATCTCCACCACTTCATATGAATGGGAAATGAAAAAATTCTCCACAAAATTCGATCCCCCGAGCCAACAAAGAAAAGGAGAAGAAAAAGAAAAAGAAAGCATAGAGGAAGATAAACAAGAAGAAGAAGAAGAAGAAGAAAGAGCTAGATGTGAGTGGGATTTCAATCTCTCCACTATTGTTTCTTCCGACACAGCCGGAGCGGGGACCGACACCCTCGGAGTAATCGAGTTCGATCCGTCCGATAGCTTTGTGGCCACCGGCGGTATTGCAAGAAAGATCAGAATTTATAGTTTAAGCTCTTTGTTACCTCATGAAAGTAGTAATAATATTGCTACTACTAACTTGTTAGACCATGCTAGTGCACGTGACTTCTGCATATGCACTCCGGCGAAGCTTAGCAGCCTGAGGTGGAAACCCGGTTCGGACGGGCGGGTCTTGGGGTCCGGAGACTATGACGGGGTGGTCATGGAGTACGACCTCGAGAGAAGAATACCCGTTTTCGAGAGGGACGAGCATGGCGGGCGGCGAGTGTGGAGCGTGGACTATTCGCGGTGGGATCCGGTTATGGGGGCGTCCGGGTCGGACGATGGAACCATGCAAATGTGGGATCCACGTTGCGAAGGTGGGAAATGCGTGGCCACGGTGCAGCCTAGCGTGCGACGTAGTCCGGTGTGTTGTGTTGAGTTCAATCCGGTTGGTGGAGCGCTAGTCGCCGTTGGATGCGCGGACCGGAGGGCGTACGGGTATGATATCCGGAGAATGGTGGACCCGGTTGTTGTGTTTGATGGGCATGGTAAAACCGTAACATACGTCCGATTTGTGGATGCCCACACGCTGGTTTCCGCAGGGACTGATGGGTGTTTGAAGCTGTGGAACATCAATGATTCCCGTGTAATTCGCACGTACAAGGGACACGTGAACAACCGGAGCTTTGTCGGGTTATCAGTGTGGAGGAATGGCGGGTTGCTCGGATGCGGGTCGGAAAGTAATGAGGTTTTTGTGTATGATAGGAGGTGGAGTGAGCCGATATGGGTGCATGGATTTGAGCCAGGCATGACGAGACCCGGTTGTGACCAAGGATTTGTGAGTAGTGTGTGCTGGAGGCAAATTGGGCAGGACAGATGCACTCTAGTGGCAGGGGGATCAGATGGGGTTTTGCAGGTTTTTGTCGGGATAAGGAAGTAAATTTAACACTAGTATTAAGAGCACTAATAACGGCTTTCCTAAAACTCATTTCCTTCTTAGAGAAAGCTGTTAAAAAAAATTCTGTAACAATTTTCTCTTTTAGGAAACAAAAAAAAAATCAAAAGTAGTTTCTTTAACATTATTTTAATATAAAAAAATTTATTTCTCATCTTTTTTTTTTTATTATTTGTTTGAAACAATATTTAAATGATTTCTTTTTTTCTTAACATTTAATTTAAAGAATATTTAAATAATAAGGAAAGTTATTGTGAAGTTTATTTGAATAGAAAAATAAAAAATAATTTAATCCAGAATAATAAAGAAAAATTTAAAAAATATTGCTGCTAATGATTTACTATTTCCAGTTTCTTAAACTATTAATCTTGGAATTTCAATCAGGCATAGAACATTTGTATGCAAATATATTTTTTTATTTTTTTTTAATAAATGTATGCAAATATTTTAGCACAAAGAGAGAGAGGAAAAGACATATATATTGAGGCCTCTATGTTATCCTTTATTATTTTTTTATTAATTTTATTTTTTGTGGTTTATGTTATCCTTTATTGTTTGCATCTGTATGCGCTTTTACTTCATATTTGTCCAAATTAGGCAGTAGGGTTGCGTGAACTCGTGGAAAAACTATTCGTGATTGCGTGCAAATTAATTTGTAAGAAAATGACCAAAAAAACAACACAACTACAATCGAAAGACTGCAGATACAAGTATCTATATACGTGGTTTAGCACTAAAAAAAAAGACTATTCTCTGTTAGATCGAGACCATTTTTGTGGTCTGAATCCGTTCTCATGTTTTCAAGAATGCTTATTCCCAAGAAAGAAAATATCTAGTTCAAGATTATTTTAATTCATATTGATCCCTATTACACCCGCAATTAATAACTTAAACTAAATGTGTGACATAAAATATTTATTGCGGAAAGCATAAGGTCAGAACGTCATAATTGTAAACTTAATTAAAGTTGTTAGGGAGAGTGCCCTAAAACTCAATTTAATTTGTGTGACATTTTTGTTTAATAATAAAGTTGTTTATTTTTTAAGATAAATTAGATTAACATTGAGCGTATCTTTATATACATGTACGTGACATTTATGTATTTGTAGTCCCTAAGTTACAATGAATATGGTTTAGGTGTGTTAATGAGATAATCACACAGAAGATGTAAGTTATAAGAGCATTAGCAGCAGCTTCCCTTAAGCTTTTTTTTAATGTAGGGAACAAAACAATTTTTTAGTTCCCTAGTTAAATGCACTCCACAGCAGCTTCCCTTCATCTTTCCCTACATGAATTAAATATTATTTAAATTAAATGCTAGAAGAAAGAGAGAGGAAAGAGAAATCATTTAAATATTGTTTTAAACAAATGGTAGATGAGAGAGAAAGTTTTTTATATTTTAATAATGCTAAGGGAACCACTTTTGGTTCCCTAGATGAAGGGAACCAAAAGTGGTTCCCTTGGTGTTTCTATAGTTTAGGGAACACTTAGGGAAGCTGCTGCAGGGACTTTTTTGTGTTTTTTTAACAGTTTTCCCTACATTAGGGAAGGGAATGGAGTTTAAGGGAAGCTGCTGCTAATGCTCTAACACATTGTAACTTATAAATCCCTAGTTCATAGTCGGTGATGAGATTGAACATTCCATCTGATTAGATTATAACATATCAATTATGATTATTTGTTTTGATCATTAGAGCGTAAACTTCTAATTGATATGTTAGTGTGGTAACAATGCACCGAATTGGACCACGTGAGTTGTTATTCTATTAACTAATGTCAATTGAATAATTTGAACTTATGACTACTTATATGATTGACTCTTAATCCTGAGAGAAATGTGAACTCAAATGTGAAGCATAAGTCACTTTGATACATTTAAAAGTGAGGTCATTTATGGTCAAATCTTGATGTATTAGATGATTACATATAGCATTGTGATAATAATATTCCTCAAGATGAAATTCATAATCATGATTTCAATCAAAGAAATATGAAATATCTGCTTGAAATAAATTTAATGGGAATTGATTATTCGAAATCTCAGGCCTCAGTATTTTAGTAAGGAGTTACTATTAAATGTACTCAATGAAATAAAATTTTAAAAGTATAAGAATAATCAAGAGATTAAATCGGGAACTCAAGAATTAAGAGATAGCGAAATAAAGTGACAATAAATTTATTTTAACTTTAATTTTCACTTTGAATATTTCATGGAGGGATCAAATGCAATTATAAAAAGTTAATAGAGCTTTTGATTAATCAAAATAAATATTAGAGTACAATTACAACTTTTTAGTGTAATAAGATGCAAATAATGGTAATCTAGGATAAGTAATAAGATTTTTCCTTTAGATCCTTTATCAAGTTGATAATTACCTTGACCTAATTGCACAATGAGAAGAACTCCAATTGGGCATGTGAGTTAGTGTGGTATAAGACTTGGTTTTCTAAGAGCCCTTACATTGGATTATGTATTTCCTACTTTTAGCTAAATTGGCTAAGTAAAACACAAAAAAGCTCCTCCATCCGATTATGCAAATTTAATGCAAAATGGAATTGTGCTGCATTGGTGTACAATGTCACGCCCTATGGGGCGTGACATTGTACACCTACGCATACATAAATAAACCTGACATTGTACACCTACGCATACATAAATAAACCTTCTATATGCCTATCCATCTTCATCTTCTTCTCCCAAATGGGCGGAACCATCGTGGTGCCTTCTTATGTGATGTTGTTGTTGTTGTTGTTATTATTATTTTTTCCTACTTTCTTTACAAAAAAGGATGTTTGTTAGGGCTGAAAAGATGTGCGGTTATTAACTATCTGCTAACCGCCCTAAACTGCTTTTTTTTTGATATTTTAGAATATATACAATATAAATAGGGGTAATACTGAAATTTAAAAAAGCTATGGGTTAAAAAAAAATAGAAAGCCTTATTCATAGCCACATATGTGGCTATGGTTGAGTGGGTAAAAAACAAAAGAAAAAAAGGAAAGAAAAAAAAAAAGGAAAAAAGAAAGAAAGGACGCAACACTCTTTAGTCTTTTCTCCCCCTTTCTTTCTTTCTTTCGTCCCCTTCTACCTTTCTTCTCTTCTCTCTCACACGCACACCCTGTGACACTATCCCCATTTCTTTCTTTCCTTCGTCCCCCTCTCCCTTTCTTCTCTTCTCTCTCACACGCACACATTGTGACACACCCAAGAGAGTGAGACGGTGAGATTGAAAGAGAAATGTAGACTCAAAGAGAGAAAAACTGAAAATAAGAAAACGAAGAAGAAGAAAAGAAGAATATGGTAAAGCCCAAAAATGAGGATTTATGGTTGTAGTAGCTATGATTAATTTATGTAATTTTTTTTTTTTGGTTTGTTAGATCTAGATTGGATGTGGTTTTTTTTTTTATTTTTTAGAAAATTGAAATCGGCTAGATCTAAGAATCATAAGGGCCGCCTGAGATTCATCGAATAGTATTTAAATTAATTTGAAAAATTGTTTGACCTTACTTAGAAATTCATTTAGATATATTTTTTGGCTCTATTTTGTCCATTCAAGTTAAGCTATTTGTAAAATTTCATTTGCTGAAATAGTTTTTTGTTTTTCTTTTTCCAGCCTGATGGCCAGATGCCGAGTGACAAAATGGTCGGTGGAGGAGACTCTGCCTTCAACACATTTTGGCATTTGTTGTAATTTTTGTAATTCTTGTTGTAATTTTTGAAGAATGAGTTTGATTGAAATTTTGAAGAAATACTTTGTAGGGCTTTATCTTTCTTTTTTTTGGGTTGCATTTTTTAGGGCTTTTTTGGCCTAAAAAGGTGCACTATTTAGTACTTATCAAGCCCAATAAAGTGATAAATGCATGCAGGAAAAAAAAAAGAAAAAAGAAAAAAATGGACCAAAACATCTAAAGTGAGCCAAAAAATCGGCCCAAAATTCAAAATAGGCCTAAAAAGCCAAATTTATCAAAAGCGTTTAAAGCGAAGCGGTTTTAAGTTTAATAATCACTAACCGTCCTAAGCGGTGCGGTGGTGGTTGGTGTTTTAAAGTAACCGCATAAGGCGGCTGTGGTTATAATTATAGCCAATAACCGTTAATTGTAACCGCATTTTCAGCCCTAGATCACTATTTGTATTTGAGATTATTAAGTTATGTTGTTGATAGATGATATGAGTGTACAAGCGGGGCGGTTATTAACCGCTTATAACCGGATAACCGGATTACCGGATAACCGGACAAACCGAAAAAAACTAAAAATAACTGCAACCGGATAACCGATTAGGCCGGTTGCAGCTGTGGTTATTAATTTTAGAAAATCGGTTATTAACCGGATAACCGGTTTTTATATATATATAAAAGCTCCCTTGCAATGAGCTCCCTGCTCAAGCTCCATGCAGCAAGGAGCAAGAAAGAAACAAAAAAAAAAAATATATATATAAACTTGTCCCATATTAAATATTAACAAATTTTTTTTTTCACTTCCTTATTTCAAAAATAAATTTTTGATGAAGATGATTAAAAATAATTTTTTTTTTGTAATCTATAACATAAAACCAGTTACCAGTTAATAACTGATATTAAAACCGGTTATTAGCAACCGCAACCGGGGTCCCGGTTGCGGTTGCGGTTGCTAAAAATTAAATAATCGGGTACCCTGGTTGCGGTTGCAGTTATTGCTTAATAACCACAACCGCAATCGCAACCGGTTGTACACCCCTAATAGATGATGTTCATTTGGTGTGTTTTTTGGGTGGAGATTGGTTTTCAATTAAAAAGAATAAAAAATTTTAAACATAATTATTTTAATAAAATAGAGAAGAAATTTAGATAAGCTAATGAATACATGTCTTGAAAGTTGATAAGCTAAACTAGTAAAAGTGAGTTTTGATTAGCTATTTTGGCTAAAAATTTCACATTAGCTTATGCAAATTTTTGGCCAAAATGGCTAACTAAAACCCACTTTTGTTAGTTTAGCTAATGAATTTTAAAGGACAGCATACATCCGATTATCTATTCATTTCTCTATATCATTTAAATATTCTTTTTTTATCTTTCTTTATTATTTCTTTATTTCAATTCTAAGGACCATATTGGTCTTTTTTTAAAATGGTCATTTTTTTAGCGGTCATATTTTTCAACAATCATTTTTTTTAAAATGGTCAATTTTTTTTAGAATTGTAATAAAATATTTTCAAGTATATTATGAGAATTTCTCAAATTATTAATAGAATCATTATGTTATGTTTATGAATCGGTGGTTTTCTTGATATGGTATGTTATTCATCATTATTTTCTCCATTCTATTTTCACTTATTTAACTGTGCGGGGAAGCCCTGCTATGCAATGGCAAATAACTTTGTCCTGCAAGTGTCACTCCAATCCATGGGTATAAAATTACAACAGCAATAGCCTATCATTCACATATTTGATCTACAATATATCAGCAGCTATACAAAATTAAAATCAAGAGCCACTTTTCTGAGCAAGAGTTGGATCAATGGCAAAGGTCTCTTCATCTGCATCAATGACAAAGGTACTCCACAGATTTGATCTACAATTTAGATGCTCTCAAAGGTGTCTTCATCTGCATCAAGTCCTGGATCAATGACAGCCATAAAATTGATTGATTTTGGAATTCATATATAATTGAACAGTTTAGTGCATTTAGTGGCAACCAGGATCGTTGCATTTAGTGTAAAATACAAGAGTCAAACCTGCATCTAAACCGTAGCAACAGAACTCAAAGCATTCTATATGAACTCAAAGGGTTCATAACAAAACAGCATATTATGATTCCCAAAAGAACAAAGATGAATGTTTTGCATAGTCAAATACTCAAAACAAATCAACAACATGCAAAAATGTAAACCCAAATCAGTAAATTTTATCCAAATCACAGAAATAGACAACTAATCTTTTCCAAACAACAACTCAGAAAACAGAGCATCAAATTATACCAAACAAAACTTTAATCAGAAGGCCAAATGATCCAAACCTGAAGCTTTTCTTCTATGGCTGATGAAACTGAAATGAAATTCAGGGAAAATAAGCAAAACCAAGGCAATCAACGATCTGGGTATCCTAGATAGCGAACTAAATTGGTAGTACACAACCAACTACCTTCTACCACCAATCAGCCAAAATACCAAATAAACTTCAAGATTTCCGCAACAAACACAAAGCCTAAAATCCAAATAGAAAACTTATACCCATCCTCCAACTGTGTGCTTGAAATATTACCATTAGGATCAGCCTGAGCATCATCCCCTTCGTTGTCCCTACACTGCAATCCTCTTCCCCTTTAACCGGATCCTGCAAACACCCACTCGATAGTCTGATTCAAACTTCAAAAGGGACTCTTTAAAACTCAAAGCAAGCCCCTAAATACAATACTATCCTATAATAGCAATAACATCCACATAAACCAATAAAAAAAATAGTTAAAGACTGTAAAAGTGCGAGAGGTTTATGAGACCTTCAGCCTCGGAATCGGAATCGGAACCAAAATTCTCATTGTAGTCATCTTCGTCGGCGCTGAATTCGGAGTCCTCGGTGCTGATGTTGAGCAATTTGTGAATCAAACATCCTAGGCAGCAGAAGTACTGTACGCACCAACCCAAACAATAAATTTCAGCTCTACTTCTCTGCAAGTTTTCCCTCAACACCTACCACTTCTCATAGTTCCGGGTAACCCACATCCAATGGGGGAAGGGGATGGGTTTGGAAGAAGTGGAAACATGGGAGGGGATTTGCAACAAAATGGACTAAAAAAAAACCCACGGATCCAAAACCCAAATCTCATACCCATTCTCTCTCTCTCTCATCTCGCTCTCCGTCTCTCTCAGTCTCGTCTGTGAAGAACGAAATGGACGAAATGGGTTAGGGCCAAAGGGGTGGGTTTCGAAGAAAAAGAGGAAAATGGGAGGGATTTTCTAAGTGATGAATCGGTACAAGAGAGAGTGAGAGATTACCTTATGATGACTGAGAGAAAGAGGTGACTGAGAAGCTACCGAGAGATCTGCGTCTTCATGCTTGCTGAGAGAGAGAGACCGATTCTCCTTTAGCTATAACCAGAGAAACGCGGGAGAGAAACTGAAGCGGAAGAAAAGAAAATACCAGAGACGTACTGGGAAAGAGAGAGAGGGAGAGAGAATAAATATTTTTTTAATCGGTGAATTCATGTACAGTGGAACGCCACATGTGGCGTTACACTGTACACAGATTGAAGAAAAATCCAAATTGCGTTGGAGAAATAATCCGATGGAGGGCTTTTTTAAGAGTTGATTTAGCCATTCTAGCCAAATGGCTAGAATGGCTAAGCCAATGGGAGTGCTCTACAGACGGCTCCTATTTTAACTATGATTCACATATAGGGGTGGGCAAAACCTACCTGCATTTATGGAACCCGCCTTGCCCCGTACGAATTTTTTAGTTTTTTTGTATGGTATGGGTGGTTTTTTTGAAAACCCGTTCGAGTTAGGTCGAGTATTGAGTATAATTTTTAAAATTTTTGGGTAATACCTAACCTGACCCGCATAAATAAAGTATGGTATAAAATCATAATTTTTGCTAAAACCTTAACTCTCAACTCTCAAACTCTCACTCTTTGACTACTGTCTCTCATTTTCTTCTTTTCTCCTTATCTACCGTCTCCTCTCCTTCTCTGTATGCTCATTCTCTTCCCTTCTTTTCTTCTTTTCTCCTTCTCTTCTTTTCTCATTCTTTTCTGTCTCTTTCTCCTTCTCTACCACGCCGACGTTGTCTCGTTGCCACGCTGTTGCCATCCCTCTCCCACACCATCCCGCGGCCACACCGTCTCGACGTCTCGTTACCTGAGTCACAGATTTGATAAATCTTATTTATCAAATCAAATATGAATCATCTGATAGATTAGATTTGATGATTAGGTAATACCCGATCCGCCCTCGCCCTCACCCCGCTCCGCTATACCCGATACATGTCGGTTACTGTTTAGTAACGTCGGGTATCGGGTAAGCATTTTCCAAACCTAAGGACCTCGGGTCGGGTACCAGATATTCACATATCTTGCCCGATCTGGCCCGTGTCCACCCCTATTCACATGTCTATTTAAATGAATCTTGTGTATGAGAGCCCATATTCTTTGGTTACAAATCAAAATTGAGGAGAAGATCATAAGGTCTCTAGATCCTTGCCTTAGTTGTAATGCCCAAAATTAAATAATTAAACTTACTTAACTTAGAGTGTTACTCATAGCACCTCTGTACTAATTAACTGATAATCTAGTTGGAGTCACTACACAACATTAAGCTATCATAATATATTATAGCAAAAAGCGGATATAAATGATCTAAGACAACTAACATATATCCATAAACAACATGTATCATCAATATAGACTCAAAATTTTCAAGCAATCTTCCTAATAATATTAATGACTAACTTCTAACTAAGCAAACATGAGAATACGAGTTATTTGCTCAGCAACTTCATCTTAGCGAATTTCTCACTTTATAGCTTGGCAACCTACTAAACTAAAAAACACTAAGGTGTTCCAAAAGTAAAAAAAGTAATTGCATAAGTCCACGACTTACCACGTAAATTATTATATAACTGGTTTATGCAGTGAGCCTTGAGTAACAGTTTGTAATCTTATTAGATTATGCATGGGTTTTTCACAAAAATAATAAGTGTTGTCTCCGCTATTATGCCACATAAAAATATGTTTTATTGTAAGATGAGATATGCATAATTCCGATAACAATTCACTTGTATCTTAATGCAAGAAATCGTGCGTTATATATATATATGTGTGTGTGTGTGTAAGTATTAGTAGTTATAGCTTTCCTCCACATAGTCTATTCGGTCCCTTAACTCTTTTTTGCTCGGGTTGGCATTGTCTTGAGGGACATGTAGTACAAGACTGATGTCTTAGATATTGCCGCATATCGCCATGTATAAATAGCCCAATTGAGTTTGACTCGGGTGGCCCATGCTACTAGCAAAATCGTAATTGTAACCTATTCGTACATGGTGCGCCCGTCACAAATAATCATTGGATTCAAGACCAAACATAAAATTAAATCTCGTTGACCACAAGGTCAAGCCCGTATAACACGTGATTGCTATCTGTACATGACGATCCATAAAATATGTTCAATTATTAAAAATTGTATAATAAACAAATATCTGTTTGAAGCATTTGTAAACATGTTATAAAAATCAACAGGCTTAAGACATATTCTTTTGAAAGGTAAAGCATGCTTAGTTCATTAACATATCACATGTTAGGAAAATACAGTTCCGTAAGTATTTACTTACCTTGAGCGATTTTCCTCATTCTCAGACATCTAAATCACCAAGTCACTGCAAATCATACTATAATATTAGACACCATATGATAAGAATACTAATCTACACACGTGAAACCCTAATCATGTAGTCGAAATCCTAATATGTAATTAAAACCCTAATTATCCATTCCCTGATGTCATCGATTGTTCATTCCTCGAGGGTTGAACATTTGTTTGCTAGGATCGATCGTTTTTTGCGAGTTGAATGCTCGTTCCCTTGGGTCAAGAACTAAAAATCCCAAAATCAACCTTAAGTCCTACTATCATGCAATATTTAACTTTTACACAACACAACAGTCCATAAACTCATAAACATTTACATATCCATCGGATTTGAACTCACACATTGTTTAAAACGCTTAAAGGTTGTAACTTTTAAGCACTATAACTTACCCTGTTATTAACATGTTACGAACAAGATTTTGAAAACACTATATCATGATTATGGGTTACCATATTATCAAAAAACAAAAGCCACTTTTTGAAATCTCATGCCTTCCCACATGAAAACTAATTTCTTCAAGGTAAATTATCAAGCTAAAGCCTTAATATTAGAGAAAATCGCTAAACATAAGTAAATACGAATTTAAACAGTAAATACATGCTTCAAAAATGAAAGATTAAAGGTATAGATTAAGCTTCTTACCCAAATGTAGAAGGTCTCCAATCTTTGAAGTATGAAGATCACTCTCTCTCTCTCTAAGTCTAGGGTTTTTTGGACCACAAAGGTGAAAATGATGACTAATGGATGTAATGTCCTTTACGTAAGCGTGCTAAGGAGATAAGAATGACTGATTGTCTCATATATATGTCTTTTTTTTCTTTTTTCTTTTTTAAAAAAGAGTTGTTTTGACAAATTGATCGTTCGATACAACTTCAAACATTTGAATGTCGCAAGTATGAAAAATAAAAAAAAATAAAAGTTTTCTTTATATAACTCTAAACTTATAACTCTTTCATTCATTTTATACTATGATCTCGTATGATAGTACACCCTGTATGCATGGGGTGACACATAATCTCGAAGGACCTGTTACCAACATGTGGCTGCAATGACAAGCAAAAGACAAAGAAGGAACTATGGCAATACATGGCGATGAGCCACACTCCTTTCAGTGTTCACTCTATCCTAGCCCCGGTACCATGTTATGCCTTCTCTTAATTTCTTAGGCCAATAATATATAAACCTCTTCCTCCTTAACACATGCCCTTAACTTTACTATTAATGTTATTATAGTTTTATTATCTTAGGGCAAGTGTAAGAGGGTTTTCTTTCATTTTAAAAACTTTTATTTTTATGAAACTTGTATTGTTTGAAAAGTTTCCTTAAATAGAAACCGCCTTGATTTATATACTTCCAACATGATTTGAGTGACAATTTAGGAAGTTTAAAAAAGCTTTACATCAAAGCAAGCATATATCATGAAAAAATTGCTTGTAGGTAGAATTTAAAGCATAAGCATTTATAAAAACAATAACCATTGCATTTAATTAAAACATGCCTTTAAAAAGAGTAGAGAATATCACTTACCTATCTACTTGACTTAGACCGATGGTCAACTAGGTACTTGAACTACGAAGTTCAAACATGTCAGCGTTATTCTTACCATGCTATCCCTAGTTTGAAGTTGGTCCTAGACTCCTAACTAAACTTGGCATTTTTTTACCTTTCCCCTTTTCTAAAACCTTTTTTTTTTTTNTATCACTTACCTATCTACTTGACTTAGACCGATCGACAACTAGGTACTTGAACTACGAAGTTCAAACATGTCAGCGTTATTCTTACCATGTTATCCCTAGTTTGAAGTTGGTCCTAGACTCCTAACTAAACTTGGCATTTTTTTACCTTTCCCCTTTTCTAAAACCTTTTTTTTGTTTTTTTTTCTTAAACAAGATTTAGAAAAATTAATTATCTTTCTATTTTAACTTAAGAAAAATTTCTAAAATTCCACTAATTTAATTTTAATTTTACTCTTTTTGGGAAAATGACAAAAATGGTTCACTTGGACCTTCTTCTAACTAGTTCCTCCAAACTAAGGCCCAAGACACACATCTAATTGAGCATCTCTAATAATAGTAGCTATTTTAGTTACTTTAACTACATATTTTTCTATTTTAGCTAATAGTTTTTCAATACAAATTTTAATAGATTATCTATCACACTTTTTACTTTCTTTAAATATCATTTTGCAATTTATTTTTTTTATTGTAAAAGTTGAGTGAGACGGAGAGAGAGAAAAAGATAAGGGAGAAAAAATAATAAAAAAAGATTACAAGGTGCTACAGTAAACTTTTATATAAAATGGATAAAAAATACTATATTTTAAAGTATTTGTTGGAGGAGTAAAATGGCTTATAATAACTATATTGTAAACCATATAAAGGATTTGTTGGAGATGTAACATACTAATTTTAGCTAATTTAGGCCTAAATTAACCTGAAACATTTTTAGAACCAAAGCTTAGTTACAATAAATCGAACACATACTTAAGCATCTTTTTAAACAACTTTATTAAATTAATCAAATCATTTGATTTTCTTACAACTTCCTAGGAAATTAACTTGTTTTAACCCGATTTTATTACTAATTATATATAAGGTTATAAAATAATTCAGTTATTTATTTATTTATGAATTATATGGACCGCTTTTATGGACATTTTGGCCTTGAAAGTCTCTACATTGACCTAATATCCATGCTCTTGGTCTGATTTTAAAAATGTTTTTGCATAAAATTATGTTTCATACTACGTAGGGTAAGATTAATGGTGCGTTTGACGTTATAATTTTATGGATAAAAAATGTGAGTCTAAATTAAATTACAGAAAATTGATCATTTAAAATTATATTTTTAAAAAATTGTAATTTGAAAACACAAATTTTTTATTTTTTGAAATCACAGATTAAGATATATTTTTTTTCTCGAAAATACGCAATTTTAAAGGTTAAATTATAATTTTAAAGTTTAAGTTATAATTTTACAAAAATATTTAACTGTATTTTTAAAAATTATATTTTAAAATCGTTATTTTTAAATCACATTTTAGAAAAAAAAAATTCAAACACGCCCTAACTAATAAAATTCATATAATTTAAATTCATCAACAACACATAATGAATTGGCCAGGGGCTGTTTTTTATTATTATTAATTTTTGTGTCTTATTGTTTTTTGTTTTTTTTTTTTTGTTTTTGATGAGCTGGTTTTTGGTTTTTGTTTGTATAAACTGCAGAGCAGTCGAGAACCTGCGTTTGAAACTCTGGATCCAAACGCTCTACCACCCAGGCCCAGCCTCCTCTCGCAGAGCATCCTAGAGAGAGAGTTCGGAGAAGTAGAGAGACTTCGTAGATTTTCGTAGAGACAGAGTCCGTACAGAAAGGGAGAGATGGTGACGTCGTCGGTGGTAAACACGTACCCGCTGTCGAGCTACACCTTCGGGACCAAAGAGCCGAAGATGGAGAAGGACACCTCCGTCGCTGATCGCCTCGCTCGCATGAAAGTCAAGTAGTTATATTCCGTCTCTCTCTTAATTTCTTAAAACCCTAGATAAACCTCAGCTGCCCTGTTTGGTTGCCGAGAAAGCTTAGTTTCTTTACTCTTTCGGCGTTTTATTTCTTTTAGTTTTCTTAAGAGAAAGAAATTTTTAGGTTCAATGAAGGAGCTCGAATTGAAAACTGAATTATTTATTTATTTATTTTTCCTTCTATCTACTTTTCTTGTGAACAAAACTAATTCTACAATTTAGAATCTTAGGCGGGTCTAGGTCATTACAGAATAGTATGCTGCATCGTAAATGTAATTCCGCTAGGACTCGCTGCGATTTTTATTCGATAATTTTTGAAAATTCTGACGATGCTGAAAGATGTTTTTGAAACCTGGTCCAAATGCTGAATTAGAAGGTCTAAATCATGGAACAATTTGTACAACAGTTTTGTTTTTGAATACCTATGTTTGTGAAATTTTTTACTGAATTTCCAGAGTGAAGGTGGGTGTGGGTGATTCTGATTCCTGGTTATAATTCTTGGTTGCAGCTATATGAAGGAGGGAATGAGGACAAGTGTTGAAGGGATTTTACTGGTATGTTCATTTGATTTAGCTGCCAGGTGTTATGATGTTGTGAAAATCGAACTTTGTGATGCTTACATTTTTGCTTAGTCCGGAGAGTTTGAGGAAGTTCATACCCTATGCTATCTGGTTCCACATTTTGTGGAGCATTAACTTGATGGTATATAATGAAATGTATAGTTGCTTTCTTAGAGAGCTTAACTAACGGTCTGAGTTCATCATCGTTTTTGTAATACACCTTAGAGTTAACAGCTAGTTGTGTTTTTTTTTTTTTCCTCCTGGAACTTTAATTTCAGAGTGAAGGTTCATGTGTAAAGAAGGCATAGGGTATCCAGTTTTACTCAACCCACCAAAAAGGTGGGAGGGGTTTTCCTCGTTATCACAAAAGAAGGCATAGCCTAAATGGTTGAAGATTAAGATGAATATGCTAAAGGTCTTTACTTTTCGTTCATGTATTTAATACTTGGGCTGCCTTTGTATTAAAAATTTTATAAATTTTCCAGTGCTTGGTCCTAGTGAAAAAATATTGGTTATTGCAAAATGATTTCAGAGTAAACAACAATTTTCTATCCTAACTTCCCGTCTGTGGGTTTTCTGAGAGTTTTTTTTTTTTTTTCTTTTTAATTGTTGGTCTTAGTATTTAGCATTGTTTAATAATTTTGAGTAGCTTTCGTTTGGTTTTTAGAAGCAGTAAGAAACTATTTTTCATACCAACCAACCAATGGAAAACATTTTCGATATTGTTTTCAGGGTCTCAATCAAAATGGAAAATCAATGATTTTCCCTGAAAATATTCTTGACTGAAACCATTTTTCCTCAGAAAACCATTTTATGTAAAAAAAAAAAAAACACAACCTTGGTCTTTTGTTGGTTGTCTCTTGCATTTGAGTTGAATGCCATACATTTGTCCAAGACGAAAGTGATGGTGGGCTCATAGTTGCTGTATTATTTGTTGACAAAACTTGTTTCATTATACTTGGTAATCCTATCAAAATACTTGTTTCATTATACTTGGTAATTATAATAAATAGGTGCACATATAGATCCACAACAGACGAAGACTAAAACACACTCTAATCCACATACATGTGCGAATGTTCTCTTACAATAAAGCTTTAACTAGAGTTAGAATTTACATGTATCATTAATTGTGCCTATGGCATGCATTAATGTAAAAAAATGTATATTCATGGACTTGATGCTTGTATTAGTTTTTAAAAATGTTACACAATTAAATGGCTTGTTGAAGGACCCAATAATTTTGTTGTGCATGCCAGCTGCAATAGAATTTTTCCTTTTGTAAGCCAAGGCTAAGTTCCACATTGCTTTTGCTTATTCACTTGATTACCACTTACTCCTGTTAGTTTTACTGTAATACATGCATTTCTTTTGCATAAAAAAGATAGAAAATTAATCAAATAAGACAAAATACTTGTTCTTGATACCATTTTCTTGTTTAGTGAATTTCAAAAGGGATTTCTCTCACCCTTCTATCTTGTGCCTGGTGCCATAACTTTTCTGTTGCATTTCTGCATTCATGTACTTCACATGTACACACATAGACACAAAACACACACGCATACACACAGGGGCCATTGTATGGTGCAATGATAAAAGATTAGGGCTGCCAAATCCACTTATTTGAGTTTTGTGAGCAGTTACTTCATGCAAAAAAATGTTGAAGCGTAGAGTTGTATCAAAACCACCCTTCCCAATACCCCACTTAAACGTGACCACCATTGGATAATAACTCTCTATATATTGATGCATTGTTTGTCAGTATTATATATGTATATAAATAGGGTCTTCATCGTGTTATAATCAGCTTGTCTCTGGATCTTTCCACCTCCCTTAGTAGCTCCTGGCGAGGATTCCAGTGGTGTTGAGGTTTTTGATAGACAGACGGGGTTTTGGGTAGATAGCCTGGGTATTGGTGCTTTCATCTTAGGGCCGGTTGGGGGTTGTCTTCTAGGACATGTTGACGATGAGTGGGCTCTTGCTGTCAAAAAGGGGAGAATTACTTCTTCACAAGTATTTGTTCCCTTTGGTCCTTGCTCATCTTCGAGTATAGTGGGGGAGGCCAATGTTAATGGGGAATAAGGGAAAAGGAACTGCTATGTTTGCTTTGGCTAGGATGGAATTGGGTTTTCATGGTGGGAATAGGCAGCTTTTGTACAACTCAACACTTTGTCAGGACTTGGATTTGTGCAATGGGGAGGAAGCCTCTCTTTGCACTCCTCTAAGTTCCTATCCCCTTGCTGTGTTGGGAAATTTTGATAGCTCTAGTCTAGCGTACTCATATTGGGTTTTGCAAAGAGTGAAGCAGATCCATCGGGTTGTGGGGGTCTTGTGTGTGGGTTTTGAGGAGCGGTTTATGGCACTTTTGACAGTTATTGAAGTGAGCTGTAGTCATAAGGCTTCGGCATCCAATTTTAAACTAGGTAACAAAAGCAATAGGGAGTTAAGAAGGTTGGAGTGCTCCATCATCTATGATTCTAGAGGTGAGAGTTCAAGCTGTGGAAAAGGAAAGGAAAGGGGGTTATTAGTTTTTAATAAAGCCTAAATTGTTATCCTGGAATGTGAGCGAGTTGAATGAGGGGGATAAATGTCTTAGGGTGAGGAATTTAGAGAATGGCGGATTTCATTGTCTTCTTTCAAGAAACTAAGCTTGAAGTCATGTCTCGTAGTGTTGTGGGGTTGCCATGTGGATTGGTGTTGTTTGGATTCCAAAGGAGCTTTAGGTGGTGTTTTGATTATGTGGGATAAGATGGTGGTGGGGTTCACCTTGGTTGTCAATTTTAGAAATGTTGAGATTACTTCACCTGGGTTTAGTGGGTGTCAATGGCCCTAATTTTGATAGGGATAAAAGGCTTCTTTGGAATGAGTTGGCTGGTATGCCGTTGGTGGAACTTGTCTTGGTGCGTTGAGGGTGATTTTAATGCTACCCGGTTCCCTAGTGAGAGATTGAGAGAAGCTTGTTTATGCCCAGCTATGGTGGAGTTCTCTGACTTTATTTTTAATCAGGGCCTGATGGACCTCCCTCTTGTTGGCGGAACCTTTACTTGGTTGAATAATTCAGAGTCACCCTCTTGGCCTAAAATTGATAGATTTCTTGTCTCTTGGGTGTGGGAAACCTAGTGTCTTGGTGTCCCAGAGGCGGCTTCCTAGACTTTGCTCGGATTATTTCCCAATCTTCCTTGACTGTGGTGACTTTCAAAGGGGTAGTAGGTCCTTCAAATTTGAAAACATGTGGCTTAAGTGTGAGGGTTTTTGTGGATAAGGTGAAAGAATGGTGGGACTATTATCATTTCCGAGGATCTCTGAGCTTCATTTTAGCCCACAAGCTCAAGGCTTTGAAAGCTGATTTAAGGAAATGGAATGAGGAGGTTTTTAGCAATGTAGATAGGAAGAAGAAGATCCTTTTGGAAGAGCTACGCGTTTTTGATATCATTGAAGAAGAGAGGGCACTAGGTTTTGAGGAGAGAATGAAGAGGGCAGAAGTTTTGAGTGAGTTAGAAAGATCCACTCTCTTGGAGGAGGTGAGTTGGAGGCAAAAATCTAGGATCTTCTTGTTAAGGGAGGATGATAAGTGCGCAAAGTTTTTTTATTTTTCACAAAATGGCCAACTCCAACAGAAGATGCTTCTTAGGCCATTGAGATATAGCTGCATATAACTCTAAAGAAATTAACAATTATGAGCACCATGTATAGATGAACTTTCATTAGGAGGGGTTGGGAGGAGTTTTCTAGTTTTACTAGATTTGAGGTGGGGGACGACTCTAAGGTTAGTTTTTGGCATGATGTATGGTGTAGGGTGCTGTCCTGTAAGGGAGCATATCCAGAGTTGTTTAGCATTGCCTGCCTTAGGGATGCTTCCATGACAGAACATCTTCAGTTCTTTAATGGCTCTCCTCGGTGGAATGTTAATTTTGTTAGAGCAACGCATGATTGGAGTTGGAATTCTTTACTTTGTTCTTCGATTAGTTGTCTTCCATTAGATGGAGACAAGATGGTGTAGACAAGGTTTACTGGATTCCCTCCAAGAGAGGAGGGTTTGAGGTTAGCTTGTTCTATAATTTCTTAATCCCCCATGATAGCATCTATTTCCTTTGGAGGTGTATTTGGGGGAGTAAGGCCCCTTTGAGAGTGGTTTTCTTCACTTGGTCGGCCGCTTTAGGTAAGATCTTCACTTTGAATAACATAAGGAAATGACATATCATTGTGGTTGATTGGTGCTATTTGTGTAAGAAGAGTGGAAAAAACTGTTGACCATCTTTAATTCCATTATAGTTAGATAGTGCATTATGGTACTCTATCTTCAGCTTGTTTGGCTTAGCGTGGGTTATGCCTTATTGAGTGAGAGATCTCTTCTCGCTTTGGTGAGGGAAGTTTTGTATGCCTTCAAAGTGAAGCTGTCTGGAAGATGATTCCGTTATGCTTGATGTGGTGTATTTCGAGAGAAATAAATGATCGAGAATTTGAAGAAAGAGACGACAGTGGCGGCGTTAAAAGACTTTATTCTTTAACTCCATATTCCAATGGATGGTTGCCTATGATTTTTTCCATTATCTCTAGTTTTCGTGTTTTTTTTTTTCTTAAAAAAATTTATCTCTTATCTTTTGGTTAGGTGTTTCTGTTGTATGTTGTATATGTTCTGTGTACTTTGGTACGCCCTTTGGTTTTAATGAAATTTGATTACTTAAAAAAAAAAAAAAGAACTTTCAGTCGGATGCTTTCTGCATTGTTAGAAGAGGAATTCAGATTTCGCTCACAGGGAGCTTTCTTTGAAGGCAATTTTTTTGCAGTGCAAAATGTTTTTTTGCTGAAAATGTGATTCTTTGTCTTCTGCCACTAATAAGAATCATGAACATTTAATCATGGCATAGGCTGTCATTTTTTAGACAGTTATTTTATATTTTAGTTTTGTTGCCTTTTCTTATGCTCAACATGCTGCAAGCCCTCTTCTTTCCAAGTTCTTGTCCATGGTATTTCTTGGGTGGACAAGAATTTGGCATAAGTTTCTTCATTCTACACACGTCCAGATGCTTACTTTCTCTTGGCTCGTTCTATGGCTTGATCTTGCAGGTACAGGAACATAATCATCCTCACATACTTCTTCTGCAAATTGGGAACACTTTCTGTAAACTTCCTGGTGGCCGTTTGAAGCCAGGAGAGAATGGTATGATATTTCCTTATTTTCATAATCATCACAGGGTCTGTGTTTTCCTCTCGTTTTTCTTCTTTCGTTTCTTTTCTCCCCGCTTCATGATTTTCTTAGTATGAAGTTCTTTCATTCTTCTGTTTACTTCATGTGACAGAAATTGAAGGTTTGAAAAGGAAGCTGACCAGCAAGCTTGGTGCTACTGTACCTGCTCTTGTGCCAGACTGGCAGGTATTATTCTGTTTTATTTTGTCTCTGAGTATAGGATGAGAGGAGATGCTGGAAGTTGATATGGGCATTGGAAACATGTCTATTATTAATGAAAGTGAGTGGAGACAAAAAGAAAATTGTAATAGACATAGGCAGAATTGCTATATCAGCTGAGACTGTGATGGCTAGCCTTTGCTAGGTCTTCTTAATGGGCTTGCATTAATTACGGTTTGCTTCCTGATTTGAGTAGCTGCCATGCTTCCCTTTTGACTAGGAGACCAGTTCTGCTTGGAAATGTGGGTCTGGGTACAATGGTTGAAGGCCATATTTCCTCTCACCTTTATGTGAGTGGGCGAAGGCACTGGAAGTTTTATATTTGCTAATGCTTATTATTGCTTCCTTAAATCTTTTTGCAGATAGGTGAGTGTGTAGCTATCTGGTGGAGGCCAAACTTTGAAACTATAATGTACCCGTATTGCCCTCCCCACATAACAAAACCCAAGGTAAAATACAGTTGAAGGCCAAATTACTGAATCTTGTTCATGTTGGTGGCTTCATTGGTTAGACATGATCCTCCTCCCTCCCCAGTGGGGCAGGTTTTTGGGGCTATATTTAACCCTTTTTGCCCCCTTTTTTTGCCATATGAGCATGCAGGAGTGTAAGAAGCTTTACCTTGTTCACTTGTCTGAAAGGGAGTACTTTGCAGTCCCAAAAAATTTGAAACTTCTTGCTGTTCCATTGTTTGAACTCTACGATAATGTTCAGGTATGGGAATCATGTGGCATTCTTCTCATCTTTTTACTTAATTTGACATTTGACTAGTATTCATTCTTAACTCTTTTAGGTTAAAATGTCAGGTTTGCCACAATGTGAATCTTTTTAAGACAAAACTTTATCTTTTTAAGTGAAAGTTATTATAATCAAGGCGGACTAGTGGGGCATTCTGGGGACTCATAAGGGGATTACTATGTGGTCTACTACCCATATACATTTATAGGAAAACTAAACTTACCCCCCTTAAACTACTATTCATTTTGCAATGTCACTCCCAAATTTTAAAAAGTAATTTCTTCCCTAAACTACCAAACCCTTACACTTAGTCCCCCTCTGTTAGGATTTTCTATTAAATCCAACGAAAATGGGTCACATGCGATACACATGACATAAAATGTTCATTATACCCCTATCATGTGTAAAAATAGAATTATGCCCTCGGATTAGAAAAAAAAAAAAACCTTTCTTGGCCATGGAGACCCACAGCCTAGAGGTGACCCACGGCTTGGCTGGGAGTATGGAAGAGACCCATGGCTTGGCTGCGGGTTTGTGGGTGACCTCTGGCTTGGTTGCGGGTTTGGAGGTGACCCATGGCCTGGGGTCTGGAGGTGACCCATGGCCAGGCCATGGTCTTGGAGGAGACCCAGTTGGCCGTGGGTCTCCTCCAAAGGTGGTGGTGGTGTTTTTTTATTTATCTCACGACACTCATTTCCGTTGGATTTAACAGAAAAAATTCTGACCGATTGGAGCTAAGTATAAGGGTTAGGTAGTTTTTTTTTTTGGGTGGGGGGCATTTTAACTTTTAAGTTTGTAGGGGACATTGCAAATTTGGTGATAATTAGAGGGGGTAAGTGTAGTTTCCTCTACATTTATTATAGCAGCTCATGAATGTAGGGAAAACTATACTTACTTTCCTTAGGAAACATTTCATAATCAGGATATAATATTATTGTATCTAACGGTGTAGAAGAGTCCTCTTGCTTTTAATAAAATTTCGATAACTTTCAAAAGAAAAAAAATTATTACAGCAGCCCATGGTGGTGGCTATGAACTTTTAAAGTTCCCTCACCTACCCTTCACTCCTAATCTTGTATTATTCAAAATGGCAAACATGACATCTTCATATTCCCACTTTGATTTGTCATTTTTTTTGGGGGTTGGTTGGAAATTATGAGATATCGAATCCTAATTTCTTGTATAACTTTTGTATGTCACTTACGTGGTTGCAGAGATATGGACCAGTTATATCCACCATTCCTCAACAACTCTCCAGATTTCAGTTCAACATGATCGCTAAATGAGTGTAGCATGAATTTCAGTTCAACAACTCTGCTTTTATAATTTTCTGAAGTTGGGACCCTTTATTTATTGCCTGGACTGCTAGGACTCAGATCTGGTCATTACATCATAACTGTATTTTAACTGTAGCTTATCTTTTGACATGGTCTCTCTGCCAATGTTTGGAATATCTATTATTGTGTTCTGAGTGAGCCTAGGATTCCCCTTTGTGAGTTCATGGAGTCATATGATGTACTGTAGCGTAAGATTCCAACGGATTGAATTGTCTGTGGGATGGAATGAGTTATAACAATGCCATTTTTAGGACTTCGATCAAATTCTCTAATGTAACTGATTATGCTGCGCTGTAATATTGTAGGTGAAATTAGAGTATAAAAGAGATAAGTGTCTTTAACAGTCGACTACATGGTTTTGAATGTATCATCATCCCTATTGTATTTAAAGTTCTTGCTACTTTTGAGTGCTGCTTAGGATATCAACCTCTCGGTTTAGTGTAGCCTGGTTTTGATCTAATTATAGTTCGCTGCAATCTTGTGGGGAATAAGTTCCCACCCACACTTTGTTAATAGAAATTAAATTTAGAAAAATAGCAACCTGAAAAGGATGCATATGGTTGAGAACATAGACATTGTTTGTTGCTCATCGTCCAGTTGTATTTGGCATTGTTTTTTGCTGGTCTAATGTTGTAGATGTTTCTACCCTTGTTGTTATCTGATTTTTAATGAATGTTATTTGATCATAGAAAAAAAAAAGAAAGAAAAAGCATGAAGAGTTGGGCTTTGTTGAGTTTTTTGTTTTGTTTTGTTTTTTTATTTTTTTTATTTTTTTTATTTTTTTTTAATTTTTAATTTTTTTTATTATTATCTGAGAGAGTTAGGCTTTGCTGAGTTGGATTCATTAAATTGTGTAATTCTGACACCGACTATTATTCTTCTTCTCTCGGCCGAGCTCAATTTCTTGGTGTCAACTCTATTTCCCGATGTCCCAAATGGACATTTCCTCTTTCAAAGTGAGTGAATGGCTATAGAAAAAACAAAGTGAAGTATTAGGGAAAATTTTACTTAGCCTCGAAGTATAAGCAGTTTTTGTAATCATAATTTTGATGTTTAAAAATTTTGAAATGTCAGTATCTTATACTTCAGTCATGTTTAATTTCATTCCACTGTTAAAATTTAGGGTTATATCAAACGGCAAGGAGGTGAAATGTCTTTCTACCCTGCAAAGTTTATAAAATAACAAATTCACCTTTAATTAAAAAGAAAAACTAAACTAGTAGTGGGTGGGGTGACCCATTGGTCACCAGACCCCACCATGCCGGTGGGTAGGAGGCATTTTAGCATTTTTTTTAAAAAAAATTATTTCTCTTATTCTCCATTTTGTTGAACTTGTTTTTTAGATGTGAAATATTTTTCTCATTTCATTTCTTTCTTAGACAGAAAGTTGTGGATCTTTATAAAGTCGTTTCTTCAAGATTTCTTTAATATTTTCATATTTAATATAATTATAGTCAACTTTTGTCTTTGACTCTTCTATAAAAGAGTGCAATAAACTCTCTTGTAATAATCGAATGTAAAATATTCGAAGTATCCTATATTTGCAATTTTTATAAGAGTCTGTAAACAAGTTTGTAAGGTACCTTTGTATATTTCAAGTAAATATATCTATAACACTATTCAGTGTTCTACTTGGTCTTTTTTCTTCTTGATTATTATTACTGTGTGTTGTTTTACTTCTAGTTGTAGTAAAACCCAAGATGAAAGTTTTATAGAGAGAGAAGAATGTAGCACATCCCTTAAGAAAAATAACAAAAAGGAATCAATATATTATATATATATATAATATATATATATATATAAAGTGATGAAATAAAGGAAATTATAATGTAAATAGATAGAGCACAATTGGGGTTGTAGGCTTCGATCATTAGGATATTAAAGTGGGAATACGTTTTAAATAAAAATAATTTCGGGCAAGTCCTTTCAATCTAACTTCGGGTTCGATCAAACGAAGTGGAATCTCCACATTGCAAGACGGCACATGCAGGTTGGTGAGATTCGACGGGTGATTTAATGCAATTTTCAACGTTTTGTTTGATTGAACTTGGTGTCCATTTAATCCAAAACAACGTAACATCTTCATGTGGCAGTGCCATGCGAGTGGTTGGTGAGATTGAATGATGAAAAGCAGATATGTAAAGCTTTTTCGATTTCTTTATAGTTCGTTCGATATAATAGGGGTTTCGCGTGAGGAGATGAGATGCGAGATTCAATTTAATGCGAGCTGCCACATCTCATTCACACGAAATTAGGTTCATTCGAACTTATATTTTAGAGTAATGATATATGTAGGATTTGTATCTTCCTTTTATCATTTTAAAAGTGACGTGATTTTTAAAATTACCATTAGATTTAGGATGAATTTGTAATATTCCGGTTTTATATTGAGAATATGATGAATAGCCTACATAGAGTGAGTGATTTATAAAGAGAGTCATAAATGCTAAGTCCTACATTGCCTAGTTACTAGGTGAAATTGAGTTTTATAAGTGATTCTAGAGAAGCTTTAAAATTAACTAGTCTTTTTAAAGTAATAGTGCAGATGTGACTAACGTTTTTTTTTGGTTCATTACAGAATTACTATTGAATCTTAATCCAATGTTGATTTTAAAACAGATCACCTTTGGAGGGATAAAAGTTCTACATAATTGCTATATATTTTAATGTGCGAACATAAGCACCATAGGACGAAAAAACTAAAGGGGGAATTAATTTTCCCCCTTCATTAGAGAACAAGGTAGAGGAGAGAGAGAGAGAGAGAGAGGAGGAGAAAGAGAGAGAGATTATGTGTGTGTGTGCGCGCATGTGAGAGAGAGGGAGAGGAAGAAGAGGACTGAAGGCTAGAAGAGTGTGTGTGCGCGCATGCGTGTGTGAGAGAGAGTGAGGAAGAAGAGGACTGAAGGCTAGAGGAGGAGATGAACCAAGGGTGAGTTTTCTCTAGCTTTGGTGTTTATTTTTGTATGATAAAGTTTTCACGTGATTGGGTTGGGGTGACTAGAAAATGAAGGGATATTATGGTTTTTTTTTTTTTTTTTATTTTTTTAATTCAATAAGGAAAAGGAGGTTATAAAGGAGGATCCTTATCACTCTTAATCCGAACGGACGAGAGGATAGGCGATCCTTTGGGAATGCTTTTAAAAACACGATTGGAAGCGGCCCATTTAGCTAAATAATGTGCCCTAAAATTGGCACTACGAGAAACTTTTAAAGCTTTCCAGCTATGAAAAGAGTTTAAAACTAAGCAACAATCAGAAATGAAATTACAAAAATTCCATGAGGAAAATAGAGAAGGAGCATTTAAAGCTAGGATAACCAAAATGCAGTCTCCTTCGAGAGAGATGCTATCAATACCAGAAGCAAGAGCCAACCGAGAAGCAAGGAGAGTAGCAGCTGCTTCTCCCATGAGGGCGTCAGAACCATCAGCTTAGAGGTAACAGCACAGATAATTTCCCCAAAAGAGTCACTAATAACCGCTGCTGCCACTGAGAAGGAGTCTCTCACAGCCACGTCAAAGTTAACAATAAAGCAACCAGTAGGAGGAGGAGACCACAGGGAGGGAAGAACAGAATCATTCCAAACAGTACAGTGACGAGAAAATAAGGAAGAGAGCTGCACCTTTATTTTCTCCGGAACTGGCGTGACCTGATCGTGAACCATCTTGTTTCTAGCTTGCCAGATGATATCCATCTTGTTGTTGCTGCATGATTGTAGTTATTATTGGGTTTTAGATGGATTATTTGTGAATGGATATTTAAAAAGTTGTGAAATTGATGGAGTGTGGTATAGTTTTATTTGTTGTTATGATGGTGCTGTGAGAAAGCAATGGATTTTAATGATGTAAAAAATGTTTTGGGTTGTTGTAGTATGGAATAAGTAGAGTAGGAGAGAAAAAAAGGGTTTGGTTTGGGCAGTTTTTGAATGTGAAAAATGCCTCACAGTATCTCTCGATCAAATGAAGTTGGGTTTCGTTCAATTAAACGTAGCATAAAATGGTTCGATCGAGAGTTCATTCGTAGTTCGATTGATCGAGAATGTTGAAATATGTCACGCATGCGAGTAAAATTGTACGTTTTGGGTTCTTTTTATCGAACGAGAGACAAAGTAGTTTGACGACTTTTTGATAGATCGAACCAAAGGATAATTTGCATAAGTTAATGACTAAAGAGTTAACGGAATCTAGTCTTGCTTTAAGGTAAGTAAGAAACGATTAGCTATAAAATAAGATTTAGGGTTCCGCAGTTAAATTCCAACTAAGGGTACGATATAAATCGCAGGTGACAAACGAGACACTACATAAGCATAGTAACAAGGGATTAAAGCTAACGACTGTACGTAAATTCATTTCGCAAGTAGATTAAAGTTTATTGAATGAGTTTGTAAAGGAATAATAAAAGTTTTCTTAAAGTATGAAATCACATGACTTTCCTACATGTTGTTGTGAGCCCAAATTGCATTCTTATTACTATGAAATGTTTGATGTTATGGAAATATTACGATTTACGTTTATTACGGTAAGAAAGCTATGTTATGAAAGCTACGTTTATGAAATATATGTTTTATAAAAATATGTTTATTACGGTAAGAAAATGTTTTATGTTACACTACAAAAAAGGCCATTAATTAGTGTCATTTTTTGTAGAGTCCTTTCTCTAAAAGGACGCTAACGAGGGTGTTTGGCAAAGGCTTTTTTAGACTATTTTTTTTAACTGTCTATGGTACTGACATCTAAGAAAAAAGTATTATATCAAAAATACCCCTCTACGTAAGATATGTGTTTTGTGAGAGAATAAACATATAAGGGGTATTTTTGGTATAATTGCAGGAATAAATTACTGTACACGTCAGTTTGACATAAAGTAAAAAAAAAAGAAAAGTCTAAAAAAGTCTTTAACTAACACCGTCATTGGATATCTCCATTTCGTGTCCTTTTCGTTAAAGGTCGTACCTTTTTTATGCAAAGGACGTCAATTTATAAATATTTTTCGTCTTCCTTAAAAAGGTCGTGTCCTTTTCTATGTAAAGGACACTAATTTGGTAATTCTCTTAGTCGTTTCTTTAAAAATGTTATACCACGTCGTTTAATGCAAACGATGCAAATAAAATTTTCACGTCCTTTGTAATTAAACGACTTAAAACTAAATAGTTTTTTGAAATCCCGCCTAAACACAATTTACTCTTCCCCATGTATCATGGGCGCTTTCATTTGAAATCACACTTCACAATTTTTTTTTGTCATTTGGTCATTAAATTCTCTGGCATTTACTCTTCCCCATGCAACATGCTTCATTGCTTCCCACATTCACTCTTCCCCAATTTACTTTTCCTCACATTCACACTTCTCATCTTCTCTATCTCTCTCTCTCTCTATTTGACCCGCTCTCCAACTCTCTCTCTCTGTCTCTCTCTGTCTCTCACCACCTCTTTTTATCTCTTCCAATGCCTTACATCGACATTGCCTCTTTCCACCGCGGCTGAACAAAGGAGTATCCTAAATCCTTCTATTCCCCTTCTAAATGAGGCTTTTTCAAGTTGGAAAATCAGTGTTGTCAGACCCAAGGCTATACGCGAACCGGTGGGAGTGGAATCAAACGGCTCTAATCGTCGATATCAGGTCATCAAACGATGTCTTGGCTCGCAACGCTGAGAAGCAGACGGTGTATGTTAGTTTTGTAAAGAAAGAAGACGAAGATGGAACTGAATGAAGAAGACGAAGATGAAACTGAAAACTGAATTCTGTTTATTGAATAGAGTCGAATGAATCAGTTACAAAGTAAAAAATAAGCTATATATAGTATACTAACTACAGCTGTAAAATACAGCAGTTTACAATCATAGCTTAAGCTATACACGTGGTGAAATAACCGTATGGACAGCTGTATATGGACAGCTGTATCATGAAGCTTGCTTCTCCACATTATACTTTAACACTCTTATACTTGCGCATTTCACGTTATGGTTCAATACTCCCCCTTAAGATGGATGGTAGAGATCAAGAACAGACATCTTGGACAAGAGGTGATGAAACACAGCAGATCCAAGGGCTTTTGTGAAGATATCAGCCAGCTGGTGTTGGGAAGAGATATGTAAAGTCTTGACAAGACCAAGCTGAATTTTCTCTCTAATCAGATGACAATCAAGTTCGATGTGCTTTGTTCTCTCATGAAAAACAGGATTGGCAGCAATATGAAGAGCTGTTTGGCTATCACAAAAGAGTAATGCAGGCAGAGAGTGAGAAACTTGAAAATCATGAAGAAGTGAAAATAACCAAAGCAACTCGCAACAAGTGGAGGCCATTGATCTATATTCAGCTTCGGCAGAGGATCTGGAGACAGTATGTTGCTTCTTAGATTTCCAAGAAATGAGAGAATTCCCAAAGAAAACACAATAGCCTGTGACTGACCTCCGAGTATTAGGACAACCTGCCCAGTCCGAGTCACAAAAAGCCTTGAACTGAAAATCTGAATGTATGGGAAAAAATAAGCCTTGGCCAGGAGCATGTTTGATGTACCGTAGAACCCTGTGAGCTGCATCAAGATGTGATTGGCAGGGTTTATCCATAAACTGACTCAAGGTTTGTATGGAGTAGGAAAGGTCTGGCCGTGTTATAGTCAGATAGAGTAGCCTACCAATTAGCCGTCTGTATGATGTAGGATCAGATAATAAAGGACCACCATCTTTGGTTAACTTCAAATTCTGTTCCATGGGAAATAGGACAGGTTTCGAGGCCAACAGACCACTATCTTGCAAGATCTCTAGTGCATATTTCCTTTGACACACTGAAATGCCTTTATCAGATCGTGCAATTTCAAGTCTTAAGAAATATTTCAATGTACCTAAATCCTTGAGACGAAATTGATCATTAAGGAGAGAAGTAAACTCACTGACTGCTGCAGAATCATTACTAGCTATGGCAATGTCATCCACATAGACTAGTAGAGCAATGTATGAAGATCCTTTAATCCGAGTAAACAAAGAATAATCAGCTTTAGACTGAGTAAATCCAAGAGTAATTAAAGTGGTGGAAAACTTAGCAAACCACTGCCTAGATGCTTGTTTTAAACCATACAAGGATTTGGTTAATCGAAATACTTTGGACTCCCCCTTGGTGGAAAAACCAGGAGGCATTGACATGTATACCTCCTCATCTAGATCACCATGCAAAAATGCATTATTAACATCTAGTTGATGCAATACCCAATTCTTTGCAGCTGCAAGAGCCAAAAAACATCTAACAGTGGTCATTTTGGCTACCGGAGAAAATGTTTCATGATAATCCAATCCTTCGCATTGAGTATAGCCTTTTGCAACTAAACGCGCTTGATATCTCTCAATGCTCCCATCTGCCCGATACTTGATTTTGTATACCCATTTACAGCCAATTGGATGCTTATTAGGAGGTAAATCAGTGACCACCCATGTATTATTATGTTCAAGAGCTGTTATTTCAGCTTGCATAGCTTCACGCCAATGTTCAGATTTAACAGCTTGGTGATAGAATTTAGGTTCAACTTGAGATGAAATAGAAAGGCAAAAATGCTTATGATTGGAAGACAAATGATTATAGGAAACCGAAGAAGAAATGGAATAGGGAATACCTGATTCAGCAGAATTAGCAGCCATGGGATTGATTGAGGATGGAGAAGAAGCAGCCAATTGACAGTGGTAATCCTGCAGGTAACTTGGAGGTTGCTTAATTCGAGTGGATTTGCGAGATGGTTGGGGTGAGGCAGAAAGATGAACATCAGGAGAATTATCATGGTGCTGAGGTTGGACAGTAGGAGAAACAATGGGCTGCTGAAATGGATCAACAGACTGTGGAGATGAATTAGGAATTTGCTGTTGAACATCATTAGAAGAAGAAGAAGGCATTTCAGTAGAATGGGATGGAAATGAAGTTGAAAAAGAAGGATTAGGTAAAGAGGAATCAACAAGAGGAAAAGGAATAGAAGTGGGGTATGGAAAACATCCATCTGAGTTTGAATGAACCAATTTAGAAGCATAAGGGAAAATATGTTCATGAAATTGGACATTTCTGGAAATGAAAACAGAATTGTTTGAAAGATTAAGGAGTTTATAACCTTTCATAGCATATGGATATCCAATGAATAAGCAAGGAATGGCTCGGGGATCAAACTTGGTTCGATTTCTAGACAAAGTAGAGGCATATGCAAGACAACCAAAAACTTTGAGATGAGAATAGGTAGGTGGCTGAGAAAACAAAAGTTCATGAGGAGATTTATTTGACAGATTTGGTGTGGGGATGCGGTTGATTATGTGAGTGGCAGTAAGGACACAATCTCCCCAAAAATTTAGAGGAAGTTGTGCTTGGAAACGCAAAGACCTAGCAACATTTAAGAGGTGTTGGTGTTTTCTTTCAACAATGGCATTTTGTTGAGGGGTCTCCACACAACTGAGTTGATGAATGATGCCATTTGCAGAAAAAAAATCAATCATTTGAAACTCAACCCCATTGTCAGAACGCAAGCACTTGATATTAAGATTGAATTGTGTTTGGACTAAATGAAAAAAATTTTGAATGATAGAACGAGCTTGTGATTTATGTTGTAGCAAATGTACCCAAGTAAAACGACTATAATCATCCACAATTGTAAGAAAGAAACTAGATCCATTGATTGATTTTGTGGAGAAAGGTCCCCAGATGTCACAATGTATCAAATCAAATGGGGAATTCGAAACAGAGTTACTATGTGAAAAAGGTAACTTGTGCTGCCTAGCAAGTGGACAAATTGTACAAGTATTATTGGAATCACATGGAATTTCAGGTAAAAGCTTATGCAACAAGAGTAATCTAGAAGATGAAGGATGTCCTAATCTGTAATGCCAAATGTCAGCAAGAGGATGCTTTATTGAAGTAGTAAGTACTTGAGGTGATGAAGCTGAAGTGAAAACAGAGGATGAGGAATTGAGCAAACTCGGCTGTTGCTGCAGTAAAAATAAACCGCCTTGCTCCTTACCCACCCCAATCGTTCTCCATTGATGCAAATTCTGTATGAAACAGTAGCCAGCAAGAAAAATGAGACAACAATAACATGATTTAATGAGTTTACTGGCAGAGATAAGATTGAATGTGAAAGAAGGCACGCAGAGAACCTCAGTGAGAATAAGACTATCTGAGAGTTTAACAGTGCCTATATGTGTCACAGAAGCAATGGCACCATTTGGTAGTTTGACATGAGCAGATATAACAGCAGTAATAGTGGTAAAGAATGAAGTGGAACTGATCATATGATCAGTAGCTCCTGTGTCAATAATCCAAGGAATATCCTTTGGATTCTTGTGTGCTGGAGTTTGTGATATATGTGAAGAGAAAACAGAATATGTTGCATTGAGAACAAAACAATTAATAGGAAAATCTGGCATTTTAGCAAAGAGGTGATCTTGAGAGGGTTGCAGATTGCCTGCTGAGTTGGCGGAAGCAGATGGTATGGTATTCACAACAGAAGGCAAAGGAGTTTGATTCTTGAACATATTCATCAACTGTTGGCATTGTTCAGCAGTGATTGGCAATTGAGGGCTGTATCGAGAATTGTCTAGATCAACTTCTTGCACATGATTTGCTGAATGAGAGGTTGGCTTGTTCCTTGTAAACTTGAAACCAGGTGGAAAGCCATGAAGCTTGTAACACTTATCAATAGTGTGACCAGAGAGCCCACAATGAGTGCAAATTGGCTTGTCTTTTCAATTGTATTGCTTAACAAAACGAGTTTGTGTGGGAACAGCCTTTGTCAAGAGTGCAGCAGTATCAAGATTCAGAGAACTAATTGATAATTCCCTTTGTCACTCTTCTTGAATAACCAAAGAAAATACTTTGTTAATCGAAGGAAGAGGATCAATGAGTAAGATTTGGCCACGGATGTGTGAGAAAGAATCATTGAGGCCCATGAGAAATTGAAATACGTAATCTTGATGATGACTGTCAAGAACAGATTTCATTCTCCCACAATTGCAGCAATTACAAGTAGATATAGGTTTGTAATTGTTGAGTTCATCCCATAATGCCTTAAGGCGGTTGAAATAGAGACTTACAGATGAATTCTCTTGAGAAAGAGTGGATATAGATTTCTGCAACTGAAAAATTCTCGGGCCATTTCGTTGTGAGAACCGTTCCTTCAAATCAAGCCACATTTCTTCACATGTGTTAATGTAAATTACACTTGAAGCAATTTCCTTCGAGATGGAATTAAGAATCCAAGAAATGATCATGTCATTGCAGCGGATCCAAGCCTGATACTCTGCTCCTGTCTGATCTGATGGTTGAGGCAAAGATCCATTAATGAAGGATAGCTTGTTCTTAGCAGTTAGAGCTAAGGTCATGGAACGACTCCACGTATTGTAATTCTCTCCAGTCAGCGGCTGAGAAACCAAAACTGCGCCTGGACTATCACCATTGTGCAGGTAGAATGGATTTGCTGAATCCATTGAAGAACCAGTTGTGAAAAACTCGGTCGCCATTGATGAACTTCACTGAATAGTGATCTCTGATACCATGTTAGTTTTGTAAAGAAAGAAGACAAAGATGGAACTGAATGAAAAAGACGAAGATGAAACTGAAAACTGAATTCTGTTTATTGAATAGAGTCGAATGAATCAGTTACAAAGTAAAAAATAAGCTATATATAGTATACTAACTACAGTTGTAAAATACAGCAGTTTACAATCATAGCTTAAGCTATACACGTGGTGAAATAACCGTATGGACAGCTGTATATGGACAGCTGTATCATGAAGCTTGCTTCTCCACATTATACTTTAACACTCTTATACTTGCGCATTTCACGTTATGGTTCAATAGTGTACACCACTCATCAAATCCTGGAGTCGTGGATCCACTTGTCGCACCAACTATTGAAGCGAGTCGTGGATTTGGAAGCTTCTCGCTGATATCGATGATCTCCACCTCTTGATGGACCCGAAAGATTTTGTCATGCTGAAGAACCAGCTATGCATCAAGTCATTGAGCGAGATGAGAACGTTTTGCTTCAAATCGAAAGCTCTTGTGGAGATGGAAAAGGTGCCGCACATCCTCAGTGTGGAGGTGGAATTGAATGGGGATTTTGGAGGTTTGTTTGTTATTTGGATGCTTAGAAAATTTCAACAACAATTTTCTTTTTTAATTATCAATTTTGATTCATGTTGTTTATTTAAATGACGTCAAAATTTACATCATTTATTTAAACAACGTTAACTGATTTACGTTGTTTCTACAGTAATGACATAAATTCTTGTCGTTTAGAGGAAAAAAGATGTTAAAATTTTTTCTCGACCCATGTTATGCGACCTATGACAAACGACATGAACAAAATTGTAATGGCCCTAAAAGTACTAACCAAATTATGATAGACTTACGATACCTCCCAAGACTCATTTATTAAATAAATAAATTCAAAGAAATCTATTTAACATTCACAGCGAAATATTATAACTTTTTGTAAGATATTTGACTAAATAAGTTCTATAATCTCATATCATTAAATATCATAACATCTGGAATAAAACTAAGTTATCTAAAAATCTTAAGTTAAACAAATACATCTCCAAATAAATAAGTCTCCAAAAAATATAAATATAAAACTCAAGGATTAGTCTTAAGCAGATAAGTGAGATAGATGATCTCAATCAACTCAGCTCATTCTTTCACGCCTAAATTCCAACTAGTCTTCATAAACTCTCAATCATTGCCTAACATCTCAAAGATGATGTGGATAATATCCTTCACATGAATATATCTCCCCTCCGGAACTATCATCGTCTAGAGGTTGCTGACTATCAATGAAACACCAAAGTGTTCCACAGGTGAAAAAGAAACAAAGATCAAGTGTAAGTCTATCACTTAGTGAGATTAAAACACATGAGAACAGTCATATATAAAAAAAATGTATGAACTCATATGTTTCATATAAAGGTTTCAAATATGCAAGATTATTTTATCGTGTAATGCAGTTATGACATTAGAAGATATGCAATACATTACTACATGTAATATACATGAATAACTTGAACATTTCATCATAGCTCAACTCCATATGGTCTATTTAGGCCTTTACCCCTACCCGCTCGGGTTTGCATATTCTCGTAAGAACATCTGGTACAATACCGGTACCTTGGATATTGCACAACATACCGTCTAATAGTTGTAGTCCGACCGAGTCCGATCTTTGGTGGCCCACACTACTAGCACAACCGTCGTAGTAACTACCATGTAAACTGGCTATATCTAGTCTATTGGATTCAAAGACACATCATAAAATATTTATGGACCAAAGGGGCTTTGCCCATATAAATTTATCTTATCTTTTCAGTCTTTTACATGTATGCATGATAAAATACTTACACGATCATCATTTTATAATCCCAGTTATTACATATGCATAAAAAGAAGAGTTCACATGTTCATAAAAATAGTTCGTGCAGTAAAAGTCATGCATGTTAATTTTATTGATCATATTAGAATAGGAAATGCTGTAACCATGCAATACATAATAGTTTCCATGTAAGAATTACTCACTTGAATTGTAGGGAAAATCCTCAACAACGACTCCACACTCCTCAAGGTTGTCCTATGCTGTAACCCCTCGCCTTTTATTACAAGACGCAAATGGTATTGTTTGAATAACTACGTCCGAATAACTACGTGACATTACTACATTAGGAATAATAAATTTTCACAGTAATATATATATATACAATACCATAATTTATTTTATCAGCTTGGCAGATTGACCTAAACATTTAAGAATACCTTTATTTATGTTTATTCTTATTAATGAAGATGGTAATCTTCAATCTAAAATGCCTCACGATAAATAAATATAAACATAATGTTCTTACATCTTAAATACACATTAAAACGATAATAATGTACCACATTCGGCATTTTTATATAAATAACTATAATAATGTTACAATACAAAATAAATGAAGACATATACATAAGTTTTATATATATATATATATATATCTCAACAAATAGACTAAGCAATGTAGTCTATCATAATAAAGAGGCAATAGATAGCTTCATCCATAAATATCAGGATCGGCATAAAAACTTTGACCATCTTGATCATCTTTTTTCATTCCTGCTCATACGTATATGTAATTGTAGATGTTATCACAATAAAACAGGTAATTAAGTGAGTCAACTGTTTCAATAAATATAAAAATTACTGTTTTCATATATATATTGCAACAAATAGATTAAGCAATGTAGTCTATTATAATAAAGAGGTAATAGATAGCCTCATCCATATATATCAGGATCGGTATAAGAACTTTGATCATCCTGATCATCCTCCTCCATTCTTGCACCTACATCTATGTAATTGTGGATATTACCACAATAACACTGGCAATTAAGTGAGTCAATTGTTTCAATAAATATAAGAATTACTGATTTTATTAGTTTTCACACTTATTAAAATAACATCTTCACATGATTATAAAATCAGTTTAAAAGATTTCTAAACAGAAATCGTTTAACACAGCTGATAAGATAAGCATATAAAAAGCTAATAAATAATATAACCTTAGCTATATATATATATATATGCATTCTACAGCTCATAACAAGGAAACACATAAATATATATATGCCTAAAGCAATAAAACAATAATGAGATGAAATGACAGTTTTAAATGTAAAATTTTATTTATTTTCTTTCACTCCACTCGTAAAGAGCCGATACTCGGTTAACGAATATTTTTGGAGCCGATACTCTTTCCATATAAAGCTTATTTATTTGCTACTAGAAGCCTATGATCCTAGCCTTGTTATTATTAAATTTTTCACGGAAGCCTAAGGTCCCATTGGTGGCCATCACCCCCTGCTACTCACCAATTTTATTATTAACATATTTCTTAGTCACAACAGTATTCATAATATGCATAAATTACTTGCAAACAGTTTTAGGCAGTCAATAAATAAATCTGCAATCAATATATTATGAAAATCAGTATCATTTTTCAGTAAGTAATTTATACTTATAGTTTTTGTAGGTTGCAGATATGAATATGTCATTGGCAAATACTGCAATTTAATTTACTCTTTTCATTAGTTAGGAATTTCATTAAATCCTATTACATCCTTTGCTAATTACTCTTATTTATTGATAATAACCCTCTTTATTATTATTATTACACCTAATGCCTTATTTCACTTCTTCACTTTTTTCTCCTTCCCCCCCCCACCCCTTTTTTTTTTGCTTTTTGTTTTTTTTGGTTTTTTTTGTTTTATCACTTAACCATCATACCTATGCCTTACGGGATTCCCAAATGCCAAAATCTACTCACCATACTACATACTTGTTTATCATACTTATTATACTTTCAGAATACACATTCTCACACGTGATACGACCAAACAGTGAGATATACAAAAATAGTTTATTTTAGTTTTTTAATTTTACCTAGGCATTATTACGGCATATAAAAATGATATTATCATTATCACATATTTTTGTGTGGTTATTATTACGGCATTTATATAGTAAATGCCTAAAATACTATTAAAGTAAAATGAGTATTATAACAGCATTAGTATGTTAGAAGCTTAATATTTTTGTATAAAAATGGATATAATAATTCTATCAGTATAATTGTATAAATAATGAGTATAATATTTTAAAAACAAACGGATGACATAACGGCATAATTATGAATAATTCATATTATATCTTTATAAAATTTTGGCAGAATAACAACATTAGTGTAACTAGTGCTTAAAAATATTTTAAAACTTTGAGTAGCGTAACGACGCATTTATGGAATACCTAATTAAATTTGGGCATCATAATGATGTTTTGATAATTTAAATAAACAATATATGAAAGTGGAGTTTAAAATTTTGTTTAAAATATTCGCTAGATATAAAACAATGTATTTAAAGCAAAAATGAAGACTTTTAACTTTAATTACTTACATAGAAAATACCACATGAAAGCTAACTCACTTAGCTTATCCCTCTTCTGGCAGTTAGAGGAAAAGAAAATAAAACTTTCTCTTCTTCTATTTTGAAAGTGAAAAGCCGAGAGTGAAGTGAAAGTGATGTTTTTCTTCCTTTTTATACAACTTTAGAGGGCTGAGATCATTCCTTTTTTTATCGACTGGTTAGGGTGCTTCAATGACCTACTATCATATTTTTTTTAAAAAAACTCACATCTTCACATTCATATGCCATTAATCACTCATCGATTACAAAATATTCTCATATCTTATCTTTTGATCCCTCATCATTACAAATGCAACTATTAGTTCTATTAAGGGTCTGAGAGTGACGTGAGTGTTATAACCTTGTTGTAGTTTTTTTTTTTTTGTTTTTGTTTTTTTTTTTGACTTAAGACTCAAGAACCAACAAAACAGGGTTCTGGATATGGGTTGGATTGATCATGGACATCTGAGATCGATCTTGAATTGAGGCAAGATCGATCCTTCCTGCTGATGATCGATCTTGGCTAGTTAGGATCGATCATAGACTGGCAAAAATGTTTTCCGACGCATCTAGAATGTTTTTGACATCCAAAATGACCAATTCTAACCCTAGTATGACTTTTACAACCTTTGAAACTTATTTAGGGTTAATCTATACAAATCTTATAGTCAAAACTCAAAATAAACGGACGGAAAACTTCAAAACAATAAAATAATTGTGACCTAACAATAAACATAAACTACAACACTAAAACAAATAAACATAAAATATTGTTTTATTAGACAATATTTACGAAAGATAGTTTTATGAAATGTGTTTTCGAAAGGGAGTTTTATGAAAAGATCTTTACGAAAGGGAGTTTCATAGAAACATGTTTATGAAAGATAGTTTTATAAAAGAAATATTTTACATCAAAACGTTTTCAAGCTTTAGAAAAATGTTGAAGATGCTTATGGGAGAAAGTTTTACTAAGAAAATTAAGTTATAGAAAATTGTTGATGATGTTTATGAAAGAACGTTTTATGAAACAATGTCTTCCTGTTTTAACAAGGGCTCATTCCATATGTTTCTCATAAGTGATGTTTACTTACTAAGCAGTGGACTCATTTTCCACCTGTAAAATATTTATTTCACAAAGAACTTTGATGCAGAGGACGAGCAATCAGAATAAGTGATAGATGCAAGCTTTGAGGGTATGTTGATTATATAGTTTGGGCTTAATTAGATGGATATCATGATATGTAAATATGACCAATATAATTATTTTACAGGTTATGGTGTTTAATTTTGGTTGTAAGTTGAACAACTAATGCAATTATGTACCTATAGACGTATGTAATATGTCCATGCTTTAGTGCTCTGGTGAATAGTGTCTATGTGATGTTATAGTTACAAAAAAAAAAAAATTTTAGAGAAAATTTTCAATGCAATTTTATGTCAACGTATAGTAGTAGTAACTCAAGGTAATTATAAAATGTGTAATTATTTGGGGGGCGTCACAAGGTGGTATCAGAGCAAATTAGTTCCGCAAACCCTAAGAGTGATTTGTACTGGGACTATAGCATAAGGAATAAATCTGCACCAGAGCATAGATTAGGGTAATAAAGAACCATTAATGTTGGGAGAGCGTATACTAAATTACACAATTGATCTTGTGCTAGGAGTTATGTCACTTAATTTTTCACTATATAGAATGAGCCCTGAAGAACACAAGGAGCTTCAATGCCATGTTGAGCTATTAGATTGTGGGTTTATTCGTGAAATTTTAACCGGCTAGTCATGCCTTTTAGCTTAACAAATGCCTCGAGCACATTTATAAGGGTTATGAACCAAATCCTTAAGCCATTCATAGACAAGTTTGTACTTTTCTATTTTGATTTTCAGTAATAGTTTGCAAGAACATCTTGTTCACTTGTGGCAAGTATTTTTTACTCTACGACTTGAGAGTTTCTTTGTTAATCTCAAAAAGTGCTCATTTGCGTGGAGTAGTGTGGTATTTCTGGGGTTCATAGTGTCAGCTGAAGGAGTAACCATTGACCTTGAAAAGGTCCTAACCTTTCTTGATTGATCCCTACCAAACAACATCCACGAGGTGTGTAGTTTTCATGGCTTATGCTCCGTTTGTTTTGAGGGTAAAATGATTTTTAAAAAATGTTTTCCGTATTTTTCGGTGTTTAATGCGATACAAAATAATAGTTAACAACAAACATTTTCGGTTTGACTGAAAAAAAGCTTCTGTAATTTTCATAAAATGGTTTCTATTTTTTAAAACCATAAACAATTTTTCGAGTTTGAGCTTCTCAAATCGGAGTGTCACTGCCAAAATACCGTTAGACCCCACTGGACTATGTCGGAACCTGGTCGGGACATCGCCAGGACCTTGCCTAAACACTATGAGACCTCATCAGGACTCTGTTGGGACACCGTTGGGACCCGTCAGGATCTCACCAGACCCCACCGAACACCACCAGGACCTCTTTGGGGCTCGCTAACCCCGATAGGAAACCGCTGGGACTTTGCTGGAAATCAAATTTTTAGGTTAATTTTTTTTTTTAAAAATAATTATATTAATATTTTATGTTGTGAATAAAAATTAATTTTTATAGGTTAATATGAATGAAAATATAAAAAATATTTGTGATTTTTCGTACGTGCCAAACACCATTTATGTTAAATATTTTCTTTAAAAATGATTTTCCTAAAAATATTTTCTGTCATAAAACATTTTATATCGAAACAAACGGAGCCTTAGCTTCCTTTTATTGCCGGTTTGTCAAAGGATTCAGTTCCATTATGGCACCCATCTGAGTGTACAAAAAACAAAAGGATCTTTTAAATGGACCAATGCTGCACAAAAAGCTTTTGAAGCCATCAAATGACATCTTACCAAAGCTCCCATATTGCAACTGCCCCAATTTTGAAACCCCCTTAAGGTTAGCATGTGATGCCTTGCACTTGGGCATTTGCAGCGTACTCAGCCAAAATGGGCGTTCGGTGGCTTTTTATAGTGAGAAATTGAATGAAGCTGAGGGTTCGTTTGAGTTTGTGATTTTAAAAAGTGTAATATTAAAATTGGCAATTTTAAAATGTGTAGTTTGAAAACGTGATTTTTAAAAACACAGTTAAGCGTTTAGCAAAATCGCAGTTTAACCTTGAAATTTTTATGTTTTCAAAACAACACTTTTTTATCTGCGATTTAAAAATGTAGATTTTCTGCGTTTTCAAATCGCAATTTTTAAAAAACGCAATCTCCAAACGATTTTTTTTTTTTTTTTAAGATTTGGTTTAAAATCACAATTTTTCTCTACAAAATCGCAATCCCAAACTTAGTCTAAGACAAGATACTCTACATATGATTTGAAACTTTATAAGGTTTAACTCTACTATTTGAGAATTTCTTTGTTAATCCCAAAAAGTGCTGATTTGTGTAGAGAAGTGTTGTATTTATGGGGTTCATAGTGTCAGTCGAAGGAGTTGGATGAAGTTAAGAGAAGATACTCTACGTATGATTTGGAACTTTATGAGGTTGTACAAACATTAAAGCATTGGTGCCATTATCTCATTCACCGAGAATTTGTCATTTTCTCGGACCATGGCTCTCTGCGGCATCTTAACCCTCAAAAGTGATTAAACACTTAACTAATGAAGAGGTTTATCACAATTTAATTACTAGAGTGAGATACTCTGTTTTTCTTCTGGTGTGTTTCATGTTTTACTTGTTGTTACATTTTTTAATAAATTTAGAAGGTGACATTTTCAAAAGTCCTTGTTTTAGAATAAATAAGAAAGTGACTCGAGGATATGCCCATTAATTATTCGTTTCAGATCTGATGAATAGTTTATAACCAAAGGGTAGTCTTTACTTAACTAGAGAAAAAAAAAAAAAGACATTGTAGGTTATCTTAAAATTCTTAATTCGACAGATGATTCAAAATTGTCTCGCTCCTCCCTCTCTCCTCATGGATAGATCCTTCTACACCCTTCCTTTACGGTTTTTTCATCTCCCTCATCGCCTGGCTCTCCTTCATCATGGATCCTCCTCCCATAGATCTTCAAGCTCTTATTGAAGAAACCGAAGCTTTAGAAATGACTATTCCGGCTCATTTGGAAGCTATTGAGGAACCCTCACCCAATCAAGAGGCTTATGCCCTCATCGGTAAGCTCCTCTCCTTACGACCTCTAAACTCACAGCTAGTCAAGGCAACCATGGCTACGGCCTGGAGCTTTGCATCTCCTCTGGCAGTGGAGGTTTTAGCTCCCAAGAAATTTCTATTTGCTGTCCCTCTCCAAAGCCACATAGACCGAATTTTACAATAAGGACCATGGAACATCTGTGGTTCCCTGTTGCTTCTCCACCCTCGGACTCGTGCCCTTGCACTTAATGAAGTGGAGCTCTTTCTCTGCCCCTTCTGAATTCAGGTACATGGGCTACCACAACAAAATATGAGGATTAAAAATGCCATACGTATAGGGAAAGCTCTGGGCACTCTCCTGGATGTGGAGAATGGGGACAATTTAGGTCTTATTTGCAGGCAACACCTCTGGCTCAAAGTAGAAATTAACTCTACCCGTCCTCTGGTGCCTGGTTTTTTTTTTTTATCTCTCATACAGACAAAGATCCTCTATGGGTCAATTTTAAGTATGAACGATTGGCTGATTATTGCACTTTATGTGGGCTCATAGGTCACAAAAAATTCAGTTGTCTGGATCCACCATTGCCCCCCTAGTAAATTATGGTATTTCCCTATCAGCTGCTTCACCATCCTACCCCATGAGTTATTCCAGTGGCTCAGCTTCATAATTCTGTCTCTGGATCTTCTGGGTCGGCTCATTCTGCTACATTGCCAACTTACTCCCATGGTGGCGAGTCAACTCATCTCCAATTGGTAATTCGGCAGACTCAGTCAAGCTCATGTGTCCCACTTTCTGCAACATTCCAACAAGTTCCCTCAGAGTCATTGGATGAGGGACATGTAGCCAGGCTTGCTACCTCACTGAGGATCGGTGGTCTAGAATCATCCGTGGCTTCCCATGCTAGTGTCAATCCCCCTCAGAAGCAGACAAAATTTACCCCAGCTGATAAAGGTAAATCCTCCATGTTTGGTGAAAAATCTACTTCATTTCATGCTCCAGCTGAGACTTATCCTTATCATCAAGATTACGATAAACCTGCCCCAATATCTTCCTTGGTTCCTACAGCTCCACCGACCTCACCAGATAAGGCTTTTCCAATTTTTAACAACCCGGCCCAATTTCTGGAATTTATATCAAAATGGGCTGATCCTACTGTTTGGCTTGGACTCAACCCTCCCCAACCTTACCAGATAAGCCCAACCCACCCAGCTCATTACCCCTCCTTTCCCCCACAATCAACCCAACCCCAAAGTCCCAGGAAGCAATCGTATCAAACTCCCAGCCTTACCCGGTTTCATCCCTATACCCGAACACCACCGTCTGTCCAACCCTCATCACCTCCATAGCCCACCCTTTCCTCGCCACTGCCACCCACACCTTCCCCACCCATTTCCCCGGATATCCAATTTGGTTTTAAGAGTAAGAAGTGGCTAGTAATTCCTGAGGATGAAGCTACCTTGGCCTCTTTGTTCAAACAAAAAAAATTGAAGCATCTGGAACATGGATTAGCCTCTCAAATGTCTATGGCGGCTGATTCTCTTACTGCTCTGAAATATTCTTGGCCTCCCTTAAGCTCTGCTCAGGCTCATAATATTGAGACCCCCCCCCCCCCCTCTGAGGTGCATGTCTGTTCTTCCCTTGATTTGTAGTCTTCATCTCCGTTGGCCTTTTACGGTGCACTGCGTAAGAAGGACAGTATTTCTGGATTGCCTAGACTGGTGGTTACCTCTACACAAACACTTATGGCTCGCCCTCCTGTCCTCTCTCAGCGTTTCTCCAGAGCTCCCACAGGCAGGCCTTTATTTATGCCCACTATCTATGATGAAGATAATTCTGTTTCTAGCATCCCGGACTCTACCGTGGACAAGGAGGTGGGCCTGCTTAGGCCACCTCCCCATCAATGAAAATATTATCCTGGGAGTCCTGCTAGGCGTCCGTCACAGACGGACGCCTAGCGTCCGTTTTGGACGAGAAAAAAAAAATCAACTTTTTTCATTAAAAAACATGCTTAAATTTATTTTGATCTCCATTTTTTTTCTCTAAGGTTATGAAATGGGGATGAAATAAGCCTGAACCTGTTTTTTGTTAAAAAAAATATTTTTTCTTATTTTTTACATGTTTTTTAATGAAAAAAGTTGATTTTTTTTATTTTTTCTTTTTTTTTTCTCACTACTGACGGACGCTGGGCGTCCGTCACAGACGGACGCCCAGCTCTACTCTTATCCTGGAATTGTAAAGGGTTGGCCCGTGCCTCTGCAATTCAAGCTCTGAAGGTCAAAGTTTGAAAGCATTCTCCTGATGTTGTATTTCTCACAGAAACCAAAACTATTCCAACAATTGCTTGTAATATTCTAAACACTTTGGGTTTCTTTTTGATGACGCATGTTCCACCATCCGGTTCTAAGGGTGAACTTTTGTTAGCTTGGCGTCATGGTGTGAATCTGGAATGCTTTTCAACTGATGTAAATATAATAAGTGCTTGGTGTTATTCTGATCCCCCCCACACCCCTTGAATTTTGTCTTGTCTCTATGGGCCTCCTTATAGAAAATATGATAGCTGTTTTTGGGATTCTATTACTGCTGTTGGTAATAATTTTGTAGCTCCTTGGTTATGCATTGGGGACTTTAACAAGATTTTAGATCAATCTGAGAAAATAGGAGGCCGCCCTTATGCTTGCTCTTCTCATGATCCTTTTAGGAATTTTATTAACCATCATGGTTTAGTTGATTTGGGCTTTATGGGTAACCCCTATACCTGGTCTAATAATAGAGAAGGTGTTAGTCTTATTAAGGAAAGGCTTGATAGAGGCTTTGCTAATACTGACTGGATGAAGCTTTTTCCTGCTTATTCCATTTTAATCTACCATCATATTCCTCTGATCACAACCCCATTATTCTCGACACTATTACCCCCTCTGTCTTTCTACCTAAACCTTTTTGGTTTGAAGAGTTTTGGTCAACCCATCCACATTGTATGGATATTATCTCTTCTGCTTGGTTTACTAATGTGGTTGGCAGCCCTGCCTTTATGTTGTCCAAATCTTTAAAGAACAACAAGTTTGCTCTTAAATCTTGGAATAAGAATCATTTTGGTCACATTCAATCTCAGATCACTCTCCTTTTTGTTCAACTTGATGCTGTATAACAACTGCCTAGTTTTATCAACCACTACCAATTGGAAATTGCTCTCAAAGTGGAAATCAATGAACTCTTGGCCCAAGAAGCATTACTATGGAAGAATAGATCTCGTGAGACTTGGCTTACCTGTAAAGACCTTAATACTAAATTTTTCCATGCTTCTACTTTGATCAGGCAAAGGCGGAACTCTATAGATTATTTGAAAACTTCTTCTGGTGCGTGGATCTCTGACAGAGCTTCTATTGGAGGTTGTTTCACATCACATTTTTCCTCCTTATTTTCCTCTTCTCAGCCTATCATTAATGAGGATCTTCTGAATTTATTTGATAATTGTATCTCTCCTGATGATAATCTCTTTCTATGTGATATCTCCTATGAGTAGGAAATTCTTGATGCCCTTTCAAGTATTGGATCTACAAAGGCCCCTGGTCCAGATGGTTTTATAGCCCTTTTCTATAAAAAATACTGGACTACGGTGAAGGATCTTGTCCTAGGGAGTGTTTGGGATTTCTTTAGAAGAAGCCACCTTCTGAAGGAGCAGAACCACACATTTATTGTTCTGGTCCTGAAACAAAGTGGAGCCCATTTGGTCAACCAGTTTTGACCCATCAGTCTTTGTAACATCATTTACAAGATCATCTCAAAAATCCTTGCCAGCAGGTTCAAGCTCTACTTACATAAATTTATCTCTCCTTATCAATCTGCTTTTGTCCCTGCTCGAAACATTCAGGATAATTCAATTCTGGCACATGAATTACTCCATTCTTTAAAGAATAAAAAAGGCAGGGGTGGTCTTATGGCCGTCAAGATAGATATGGAAAAGCCTTTGATCGTATGGAATGGTCCTTCCTTTTCTCCATCTTGCATCAAATAGGATTTAGTCCTATTTGGATCAATTGGATCAAGATCTGCATAACGTCTCCATCCTTTAGTATCCTGATTAATGGCAACCCTTTTGGACATTTTACCCCCAAAAGAGGTCTTTGGCAAGGTGATCCTTTATCTCTATTTTTGTTTATTCTTGGATCTGAAGCTTTATCCAGAATTTTTCTCAAACAAGAATCATTGAGACTTCTGAAAGGAATCTCTATATCCAAGAATAATCCTCCGATTACACATCTTCTGTTTGCTGATGATCTTATTATATTTGCCAAGGCTACCTTTGCTGAAGCTTCAGTAATCAAGGTGTGTTTGGAGGACTACTGTGGCTGGTCGGGGCAAGCTGTGAATGTTTCTAAATCTTCTATTTTGTTCAGTAAAAATACATTTGTTGCTTCGATCCATAGCATCAGTGGTATTATTCCCTACAAGACTACTTCATCAGCTCCTTATTACTTGGGGCTTCCACTGATTATAGGAAAATCAAAAAAAGATGCTTTTCAACCTATTGTGGGCAAGGTCTTGAAAAAAATTACTAGTTGGAAGACAAAAACTCTTTCTCAAGCTGGTAGGACTATCCTTATTAGAGCTACTGCCTCTGCTATCCTTGCATATACTATGAGCACAGTTCTTCTTCCAGATAACATTTGTACAAATTTGGATAAACTTTTCAAAAACTTTTGGTGGGGTTTTCCAAAGGATAAAGCAAGAAATCTATGTCTCAAATCCTGGTCTTCTATATGTCTCCCTAGATCTCATAGGGGCCTTGGATTTCGTAAAATGTCAGCTATGAATTCTGCTCTGATTGCAAAACTTGGATGGAAGTTCCTAACCAATCAAGATAATCTTTGGGTTCAACAATTTTGTACCAAATATATAAAGTATGGAGATTTCTTTTCTACAACTTCTCATTCCAATGCTTCTTTGATTTGAAAAGGAATCCTTCGCAGTAAAGCTCCACTCTGTGCAAATGTATGTCTCCAAGCTTCAAGATTTTCGAATCTCCCAATTTGGACAACTTCTTGGATTCCCGCATTACCTTCTTTTAAGCCTCTCCCCAGATATCCAGATAGTCGATGTTTGCCATTTTTGCTTATCTCTGATCTAATCTAGCTGGACTCTCTGCAATGGAAAGCTCCTCTTATTCATTCGATATTTGATCAGATTTCTGCTAATGCAATATTGGCTCTCAAGATTACGGAAAACCCAAAGCCTGCTTATATCTGGACACCTTCACAATCAGGGAAATTCTCAACAAATTCAGCTTATTTATCTATCATCTCTTATAATATTCCTGAGTTGTCCTCCCAAAACTCGTCTGTTTGGAAGAAACTCTAGAAATTACAGTTAAATGATAGATTAAAATTGTTTCTTTGGAAAATTGCTTGGAACATCTTACCTACTAGCAACAGACTAGGAAGCCTCACTTCATTCCATACTTCCAAGCTTTGTCCTCTTTGTCAAGTTGCTGAAGATTCATTGCAACACTTGTTCTTTCAATGTGATATTGCTAGAGTGGTATGGCGAAACTCCTAGTGGCCCTTGGACTCTTTGACTTTCATCTTCCCCAATATGCTGGATTGGGTCAAATTAATCATCTCTCCAAGTTCTTTCCTTGGCATCCACAATACAGATATCCATAAATTTCAGATCTTTGCTGCAGTCCTTTGTGATCTGTTATGGTTCTATAGGAAAAAGCCTACCATGAAGGTTTTCTCTTTAATGGCTTGTTCATCTCAGATAATATTAATAAGATTTCTTCTGAGCATATAGCTGCTTGGGCCCAGATTCCTATCTAGAATGAAGAATGGATCTCTCCTCCAGACTCTTGGTTTAAAATCAATTTTGATACAGCTATCCAGAAGTCACATTCAGCTCAATCAGCAGTCTGTCGTAATCACCAAGGCCATATTATCCAAATGATGTCTGAGATTAATCCCTCCTGCAGTCTAAATTTTGGAGAAGTTATTGCTGCCCGCTTGACAACCTCTTTAGCTTCTTTCCTAAACTTCAAAAAAGTCATTTTTGAAGGTGACTTCCAGATGGTTGTCTCGGCCATGATTCAACCACATTTAGATCAAGACTGGCGTATGTCTCCCCTTATTAACAACATTATTGATTCCATATCGTCTGACTTTTTCTGGAAAGTTCAAAAAATTAATAGAAGTGCAAACTTCTGTGCCCACTCTGTGGTGCGTTGGATAGCAGCTAGATCCTTTTTCTGACCGCATTCCCACCTCTCTCTATCCCTCTATTGTACGTGAGAAGTTTCTCTTCTTCCCACTCTTCTTTCATTTTTATCTTAGTTAGGTTTTTGTTTTAGTTTTTCTAGTT
>FXXK01000772.1:23635-44777 GCA_900184695.1 Betula pendula | reverse complement strand
AAAAAAAAAAAAAAAAACTTTAGGAAACCATGAGACGTCTCAGTCCATCACATTATAATAGAATCATTAATAATAGTGTTGAATCATACAACAAAAAGATTCTAGAGAAACATGTCATATAAGCCAAATGCACATTGTTACGGGAGAATATATATATATATATAAAGGGCTTCCATCTGCCTCACATAAAAAGACAACAGATTTCTACTGGGATATGCGTACAATAACAAGGTTAATCCTTGACCCTTTTTTGATGATGAGAGAAAGATGATGCTCTAGAAAGCAACTTCTGCAATATCAAAAGAAAAAAAAAATGTTTTGAATTAAACTAAGGGTTATATGTCTTTTTTGTTATTTGGGTTTTAACAACTTTATTTTTACTTACCTAAGTTTCAATTCGTATTGTAAATGATATCTCGCTTATGGCTAAAAATGGAGACGAACGTAACTTCTGTCCTTAAAATTGATGGAAGTCCACATCAATGCCCTTAAAAAATAGACACGTGTCTCTATGCCTCATTAAAAATTAAAAAAAATAGAAAACTAAAAATATTAAAAACAATAAAAAACAACTTTTTGAAAATAAAAAGAGGGGTGGCTGGGGTGGCCCCAACCACCCCTCATGGCTGGTCTGAGGGTCCAAAAGAAAAAAAAAAATATTAAGGGTTGAATAAACCATCTCCAAGTAGGGCTGTAAATAAATCAGTCCATTCAACAATCCGCTCGATACCCGCTCGGTAAAACCCGACTTGAGCTCGAATTCGAGCTTGGTACTGTAGAAACCCACTCGATTAGTAAATGATACATACCCGACTTGCCCGATAGAACTCGATAGGGCTCATGAGTCTAACTTGTTTAAGGCTCGACCGAACCGGCTCACCCGACTTGTTTAGAGCTCGCGAGCCTAGTAAGTTAATATATACTAATTAACTTAATATTAATAAAAAACTAACTAACTATGTAAGTATAGTTAAATAGTTATCTATAATATATATGTCACTTTGATTAATATATATATTGTTAATTCATAAGTAACTAACTATACTAATTAAGTAAATATAGTATTCATATTAATTATAATACTTTGGTATATAATAGTATTACTAAGAATGTATATATCAATGTGTATGTATATCTATTATTAACATACTAACTAGTTAGTTTATAAATTAACATATTTAGTTATTAAAATATAGTTAGTACATAACAAGATAATTATATTGAATAATTAATATATAACTATATAACTATATATATGTCACATCGTTCATAGTTAATAATAATTATATACTATACTTATAATATAGTAATTAGTTATATATAATATATTTGACTTACTATTTGCTCATATTATACTTATACTATAATTTATATTCTATAATTATATATAATAATATTCTATTAATTTTTTACCTATAGACTATAGTTATATACTATATTGTATAATATGCCTTATATAGTTATATATTATATATTTATATTTTAGATAAATGTATAAAAGGTTGTTCATAAATTCGGACTTGAACTTTGCTCGGATCACATATTAAAAAATTTAATAGCCTAGCTTGAGCTTGATCGAGTACCTGGCTCGGCTTGAATAACATTATCAATGGGCTCGAGCTTCAAACGAGCCGAGCTTGAGCACACATTTCTTAACTCGGTTCGAACTTGAGCTCGGCTCGATTACAGCCTTACCTCTAAGGGCCATGTGAGTTGGCATTGCAAGCTTTTGAAAGATGGTAACTCTAAATTAACACTTTTTAAAGTTTAAGAGTAGCACAATGTAGCCTTAAAAGCTTTTCCGAGTAGTGAACGTAGGTGTCTAACACCGAACCACCCATAATTCTTTATGTCTTCTTTTCTCTTTTACTTCCGCTATTCTTTCCCTATTTTATATTTTCGCATATATTTTAATATGGTATCAGAGTCACTTTCTTGTGGCCTTCGATAAACTTCCTTAATTTTCCTTATCATCGTCCGGTTGTCGCCTACACTGCCCTCCATAGATCTCAGCCTTCCAGGCCTTCTCTCACATTGTACGACACATGTATGAGAAGCTTGGAAGCTGATCTACAAAAACCGCTGGAATCAATCCAAACCTAGATGCCACGCGCTGCCCAAATTTTTTGTTTGAATTTCACGCGCCATTGCCGGCCACCACACGCCGCTCTCGTCAGCCATTTGCAGAAGAAGACAATGGAATACAGATCAGTGCTAACGATCTACAAGGATCCGTTGAGCACACGCCACGTGCTGCCATGCGCCGCCAGATTGTTCCTGTCTATCTTCCCACGCGCTTTCACGCACCGCTCTTTGTCCGTTCCTCCACGCGCAGCGTCCCTGTTCGGATGCTCCAGCCACTCATTCCACGTGCCCTCTTCGTCAGCCTTTTCTAGAAATGAACACCAGATTCCAAATTGAAATCCGCCTATCTACGACAGGGTCTCCAGCACACGCCCCAAGGATGGCTCACGCGCTGCCACACGCCACCATAGGACAACGCTTCCAATTGAGCTCACGTCTGGTTTGGAAGACTTTGCTGCACCGGAACCCAAAATGGGCTCACAGTCCTGGGTTGTACGCGTTTGCACCTGATCATGGCCTTTGAAACCAAGCTCACATGAGCCTTTTTTGCTTCTGACTGCTTCTAATTCGCACCCTCATTAGTGAAGCTCACAACCTTATTGTGTACACACCTGCACCAGATCATGGCTTTTCATACAAGCTCACAAGTCTATAGTGTTCCCGCTTGCACTGGATCCAAGTCAATGAAAAAAAAAAAAGAAAGAAAGAAAGAAGAAGAAGAAGAAGAAGAGAAAGAAAAGAAAAAGAAGAATATAAAGCAAAAAAAAAAAAAATTAAGTTGAAAACATCATGCGCGCCACGCACAAGTTGGGTTCGGTGCACCAACCCGATCACCCACGAAGTGGGCTCATTTCTTTTGTGTTTTGGCCTGTTGTTGGCCCTTTTGTTTTTTGGCCCAAATCGGCACTTTTTTGAATTTTGGCCCGTAATCGGCCCTTTTGTGTTTTTGGCCAATTGTTAACCTTTTTCGAGACAGATTCCAATAAGCCAATCCGTTAACTGCCCAAGTGGGCCAGCTCTCACGCTTCACGCGTGTCAAATCGAGTCTACTGACCTAATAATTGCCCAATTGGGCTCATTTTTTTTTTTTTGCCCAAGCTGGCCCTACATTCTGGTCCATCTCATGTTGCCACCTGCCGCTAGCCTCTGTCTCCTCCAATAGCGTCCACTGTCCGTTTCTGTTTTCAAACTCAAGCTTCCAAGATCTTACACCTTGAATTTGAGGGGGGATGTAATCAAATCTGATTACCATACTTGTATTTACTCTATACCTTATAAATATGGACTTTTGTATTGTAGACAAAGACACGTGAATAAGCACAATGTAGTCTTAAGAACCTTTCTGAGTAGTGGACGTATGTACTAACATCGAACCACCCGTAATTCCTTGTATCTCATTCTTTCTTACTTTTGCTATTCTTTACCTATTTTATATTTTTGCACATATTTTAAGGTATGATTGTAAAAGTGATGAAAGATCAAGTATGGTTAGTAAAATTTTCCTTAATAGTTATTAATCATTAATTTCAAAAACTTAAATTGATAGAAGATGATTGATTTAATCATTTAATTAATAGTTTAATATTCTCTTTCACGTGTGGGCCTCCCAAACTCCCCTTTAATAAATGATGCACAATATGCAGAATATTTAATTGAAATGAGAGATAAAAGGCGGAGACAATGTTCAAACTTATGACTTTTGCTCTAATACCGAATTGTGACCCGAATCCAACCCCAATGAGCAAAACATGCAATACGCAATAATTATATCAAATAAAATTCTACTATAATAATTATCTCAAACCATCAAAAGCAATAAATCAATCACATATCAATATGTTACGAAACTAAGCTTGTAACGGGATAATTTAAGTTCTTAAAGGGAACCTAGACCTTACAAAGCAAGCAATATTTTTACTACGTATCTTGGGAAAAACTTGGGCTGAATCATCAATCACACAAGAGACTCTTGCATGGAAAGAAAAAATTAAATGGAAAGAAGACTAACAAGGGAATAAAGACTAACATAGATCTATGATCCTTACGTGAAACAAAGACTAACAACACATGGAAAGAAATAAAATAATTACTACTCATAGCAGAGATTTATTTTTTTTCAAATCAAGAAAGGATCGTAACACAACTACACAAGATTTTGTTGACTATGTAGAAACTCTTTGAACACATCAAAAGCAAAACCACTTCGAGGCAACTAAAACCAGGAAATCACTTCACTATAAAAGATTCAAAGTATAGGCAAAGTTAAGTTACAACCATTTGTAAAATACTTAGACAATATGTACGCAGACAAACTCCCCCTTTTTGCCTCCCTATCTCCTCGATAGGCTTCAACTTTTGTTGGCCAATCTTCTACAAGTGATTTCTTTATTGACCCATCGGTAGGATTCAAGTGGTTTAAGTATGTGTAACGGATGTGGTTTGAAACATACAAACTCTAAGAGATGGAAAGCAATGGAAACTCTCAACAATGACTCCCTTTTCACACAACAAAGTCCAAGAGATTGGAAAGCTATTAAGACTCTCAACAATGGCTATTGGCTCACAAGGGTGGAACTAGGCAACATCACACAAGGTTCTAAGGCTTAGGCTCATCACCAGGCACAATGAACATCCTATAAAACGTTCTAAAGGCTTAGGCTATCACACTCCAAGAGATGGAAAGCAATGGAAGCTCTCAACAATGACTCCCTTGTCACACAACAAAGTCCAAGAGATTGGAAAGCTACAAAGACTCTCAACAATGGCTCTTGGCTCACAAGGGTAGAACTAGGCAACATCACACAACGGTCTAAGGCTTAGGCTCATCACTAGACACAATGAGCATCCTATTCTATTTATAGGATAAGAGAAAAAAAACAGCCCAAATGTGTAAAAAGGCATGATTTTTACTACAGAAATTCTTGAGGAGTAAGGACAGCCCAAAATCCGTAAGAACGGATACTAAGGTTTCATCGCTAACTTTCCGTTTTGGCTCAATGGCATAAGGACGGCTAGGTGATGGGCTTTCTAAGGGAGCTCTCCGAAGTCATCTTCCACAAGAAGCGTAAGGACAGTCAGGTCACAAAGTTCTTACTTCAACTCGTCACACTTTTCTTGATAGCTTGTTTTGATCTAGTAAACGTCTGAATTGCAAAATATTTTTGAAAAACCAAGTTGACTCATTTTGAATCAGCATTCAAAATCTTAAATATTTCTTGTCTTCAACCCTAGACTTAAAGCCAAACTAACCAATGCCACAAAATACAAAGTTATATGTTCTGAACGCCGAATAAGGCCAATATTTAAGACCTAACAATTTCTTCATTTGACCATTCTGTGACAAAACCTTTAGCTAAGCTAATGATGAAACAGGATCTAGATTTTTTGACAGATGATGATGATATCCACTCCTGGCAAACTAAAAGCTTCATACAAAAACATTACAAGTAAATAACAATTTACAACCCTAATGTAAGTGTAACAAACTACTACTAGACTTTAATTGATGGAACATGTCATTGTACCTGTCCTTTGAAAACATTTAACAAACTCATCAAACACATGAGAAATTGACAAGTATTGAAATAAAGACAAAAATTTCCTATAAACTGGTTTGTAAGAAATTCTTATGAACCATACTCTAAAAGTGACATGTGTCATTTCGCACATGCTTTCTTATTAATGTTATTAAAAGAACATATAAGAAACATATGCTATTAAAAAAACATGTACTTCTCATATGCTTAAAGGACACATGTCAGTTTTAGATGCTGGTTTGTAGGAATTTTTTACAAACCAGTTTGTAGGAAATTTCTGTTATTGAAATAATATCATTCATAAATAGATATACCATAAAGTCAAGAGTAGAATAGGCAACATACATGAATAGATACACCAAATATAGATAATATCCATTCTAACAAACAGTCAAACACCATCATCCCCACAAACTCTCCCCTTTTTGTCACGAAATAATAAGATGAGCAAGGAAAGATGCGCGAAACTCAATAGTTCTCCCCTATAACCAATCTCTGTATATCAAATGAAATTAAACGAGAAGGACGCGAGCAACAAAAAGATCTTTTCCAACCAACAAAAGGATCAGCCCCTTTTTATCACTAAGGACCAAGCAGTAGAATTCATAAAAACAGGGAGATAAAATGCAAGATGCTAAATGCAAAGATACAAAAACAAAACTCACAAAGTGAGTACTTCCTCTGAAGAATTCACAATAATAAGTGGCAAAAAAAAAAAAAAAGAAGTACCACAGCTACCATGTGATACTCAAGGAATAATCACTCTTATAAGACAACATCACATCCCAGTTGAAACTTGATGAAGAGATAACTTTATTAAATCAAACATAAAAGTTACCAGGAATGAAGAATAAAAAATCAACACACATTGAGAGTTGGTGAAATAAAAATCAGTTTATATTTCACAAACCATAATCAACATTCGACATTCTTGATAACTAATATCAAAAATAAAATCAATGAATCAAAACCGTGTCATCATATAATAAACAGTATATCAATAAATCTTAAATAAGTTTGTTAAAAAAAAAAAAAGAATCCAGAAATGTAAAGAATAGCAAATACATCATAATCAGCAATGCCAAAAAAATGACATCTGCTCAGCTCCTGCTCCCCCTCAACAGAGCAGCTCTCCTTACTATGTGTCCCATGCCACTATCCTTACTCTTCCCTCAAAAAAGACAAAGGGAGGAACTCAAGCGGCCTTGCCTACATCCTTAGGAGCTACATTCTCGGGAGTAACATACGTAGCGAGAAATACAAAAGTTGAATACAAATCTTATATTTTGACCCCAACACGTAGCGGAACCAAAACCAAATACACACCAGTTATAAAAATAACAAAATAAAGGAGAACATAAAAAAGCTCCCTCAACTAATAGGCATTCTTAACAAAGTGGCAAGTGGCCAATTTTTTGGATTATCTTCCTATAATATCCTTGTTTTTTTTTTGTTTTAATTTTTTAATTTTTAAAAACAATAAAAAAAGAACCAAAACCGTAAAGGGTGGCCAATCCACTCCATGGGGTGGATTGACCATCCCTAAAGCCATAGAGGGTGACTCACGGCCACCCCCATGCTAAGGGGTGGCTCGTGACCACCTCAAGCCATGGGGGGTGGTTGCGAGCCACCCCTAGGCCATGGGGGTGGCTCATGAGCTACCCCGCACTTGTTTGGGGGTGGCCGAACCACTCCCACAAATTTATGGGGGTGGTTCGCGAGCCACCCCAAACCCTTTGGGGGTGGATGATCTACCCCCATGTGGAAGATTGGCCACCTTTTGGGTTTTATTCATTTTTTTTAAAAAAAAAATTAAATGTTAGTTTTTAAGAAAATACGGATATTATAGGAATATAATCTGAAATGTGGCTTTTTTGTCACATATTGGTATTTTTATGTATCAAACTGTCATACTTGCCACTTTATGAGGCTTTATTAAAAATGCTTGTTAGTTGAGGGGGCTTTTTAAAATTTTTCCCAAAATAAACTACTGCAGTTCTCAACTCATTGCAAGCCAACGAAAATAAACTTATCACACAACGATTTTTGTTGATGAAGTGAAAATCTTGCATCAAGAAAAAACCTCTTCAAGATAGCCAAACTCAGGATTTCACTCGATCAATGAAGAAATAACTACAAAATATATCAAACCTTACTCCCTAGTAATTTTACCATAACCTTTTTAGGATGATGCGCTCCTCACTGTGTCTACTCCAACTCCCTAGTTGTCTGTTCTTCAATGAGCGAACTCCTTACTGATCAATACCGAAAGACTTCCGTTGCGCTTCAATTGTGTAGTCGCAGCATGTTGACTTGACTCTCCTTTAAGAATCTTCACTAAGTCAATATTCTTGGAATCAACACTTAAGAGACTTGTGCATCAATGCACCAAGCTCTTGGGACTAATCTCTCACAAACTCTCTAAGAGTATCTAAATTTTGTGTGACTGAGAGAGATAGAGAATTAAGGAAAAAAAAGGCTTTTAAATAGTAATCTGTGAAAGTTGCGCGATGGCATCCGGACATCTAAGTGTGTCATTTAGACACATCTATGGTTTATTAACCTTAATTGACTATCCCATACAGATGTAGGTCCATGCCGTCCAGACCCTATTACTTCAAATCAGTGTTGTTTGTAGAGCGGTCTGGACACCCCTGCTAATGGGATGTTCCTGGAGTAGTCCAGATCCGTGCTGTTTGCAGAGCCATCTGGACATCCCTGCTAGCGTGATGTTCATGGAGCTCCATCCGAACGGACATGTCCTTGTCCCGTGCGGACACTCATCCATCCGGAATTGCCTACCTGCTAGGCCGTCCGAACACCTCAGATAGCAGATGCTTCTTGGAGTCATATTTCACAAATATCGTCCTGACTCCTCTTGCTCATCTGAACACTTAGCTCTGTACTTGTCTTTTTTTAGCAGTTTCTTCAAGTTGCTTCAACCTCAAACCTTCAAAACATAAAATTAAGTTTTGGACACTGTAACACCCAAAAAAATAATTAGGTTTGAGAGTGCTCTAATTATCACTTAGCATGTTTGGAGTTGGTGCTAGTTGGAAAAAGTGTCATATTTTTGGACTTTCGAGTTTCATCAAACGTTCCTTGAGGACCATGGAATGATCGATGTAGCCCTATCCATGAGCATTTGATTTGAAGACCGAACGTTTGATGGCTAGTTACAAGCAATTAATTTTTGGACGTCCCTTCTGAGTGTGCATGCATCTTTAGATTCATATTTACGATTCTATAGCCTCATTTCATCGTCCTTAACCTCTGAAAACTCTAGAGAGAGAGAGAGAGAGAGATAAGGAAGATTTCGAGGTTACTCTGAAGGGAAGATAATCTCCTATTCTAAATCTTGTCTTTAACATTGTCAATAGCATGATGTAATACCCCAAAAAATAAGAATTAATTTTAAAATAAAAATCCTTTTGAAAATATTCATGGTTTGTAACAAGTATGTTTGACATGGATTTTTTGTCCTTTAAAAAAAGGGGAAAATATAAAAAAGCCCCCTCAACTAACAACCGTTTTTAATAAAGCCCCATGAAGTGTCAAGTGGTATAGTTTGACCTATTAAACTACTAATATGCGACAAAAATGCCACCTTTTTTCATATTTTTTTTTTCCTATAATACCCTTAGTAAAAAAATAAATAAATTAAACTTAACCAAATTTTCCAAAAAAAAAAAAAAAAAAAAACTGGAGTGGCCGATCCACCACATGAGGGTGGATTGGCCACCTCCAAAGCCATGAAGGGTGGGTCACAGTCACCCCATGCTAAGGGGGGTGGTTCGCAAACCACCCCAGGCAAAGGGGGATGGCTCGCGACCACCCCCAAGCCATGGGGGATGGCTGCGAGCTACCCCCAAGGTTTTTATTTATTTATTTATTTATTATTTTTTAAGAAACTAAAAAGTGACATTTTTTTTTTCACATATTGGTAGTTTGATGGGTCAAATTATTCCACTTAACCCTTCATGGGGTTTTATTAAAAACGACTGTTAGTTGAGGTGGTTTTTTTATATTTTCTCCTAAAAAGGAGAGGATAGATCCTCCCCTCATTAGGATCAATCCCACCCAAGAAGACCAATCCTTGACTTTTTAGGATTGATCCTCATGCGATAGAAACTTATTTTTGAGTGCCTAAAACTCTAGAAACTCAACCTTAATTCATATTTAACCCTCCTTAATTCCATTGAAATCTATTTGCTTGAAAATCCGGCCTCCTAGAGTGTGAGGAAGAAGGGGAGCAGAGAAAAGAGCCTCAAAACATCTTATTCTGTCAATTTCCAAAGACTACTTTTGTTCATTCAGTCTGTTTTCATAAGGAAAAGCCTATGACTTTGATGTTTCTTTGATATTTCCATCTAAAACTTATAATCATATCCAAGTCGTTGATTATTTGGGTTATATTCTTATGATGGGATGACTCATTTTAAATTAAATATGTGCTTTATACAATGGGTTTTTAAATAAATAAAACTGGGATTTTATGTTTCTCATCATTTGATGATTTTAAGATAAATGTTATGATTTTAGTTGATTTTTTTTTGATTTTATGTATTCAATTGACATTTTAAATGAACACACGCACTCAGATTAGTTTATTTTATGATTGTTCAAGGTAATCAAGCTAAACTCTTGATGATCTCGTATTAAGACCACAATCTTGACACCTAAAATTATTATTGGACATTTTTTGGGTGATGTAAAAACCCTAAGAATGTTTGAGATTGTTTGGATACACATTTAAGGGCTTGATAAGGGTAAAAAAATGGTGTTGAAAAGTACCAGAATGATCCCTGCACTGGTATGATTGGTCCTAGCCAATGCAGGATCAATCCCAGCAGGCAGGATAGATCCAAAGCCCTTCAGGATCGATCCCAGCTTTGTAGGATTGATCCCTAGTCCCACATGATCGATCCTAAACAGATTAGATTGATTTCGTAACCCTTAGGATTGATCCTAACCGTCTTGAAAGCCTGTTTTAGAGTTTCGAATATGTGTTTTAAGTTTCTAAGTGTGTTTCTAGGTTTGTGATTAATGTTGTTTCTAACCGTCTTGGATAACATTCACAATCTTGAATTTTTCCCGTCTTCAACCCTATACTTAAAGCCAAAACAACCCAAATGCCACAAAATACAAAAGCATATCCACATCCATATATGCCTTATTTGTCAAGTTGTTTCTTCCAACAATCTTGCCGTCCCCTTCAACATGTGATATATATTGTACAGTTTATGGGTTAAATATACTTCATCCTCCTAAATTGATAGCTATTTTTATTTAACCAAACAAATTAACAGTTGTGACACTTGGGTCTATTAAACTATTATGTTGTTGTAACTTAACTTCATCTGTTAGTCTAGATCGTTATGTTGGATGGAAAAGTAGTCACATGATCATTTTTATGTCATTTTCCTATAATACCCCTAATTTATTTTTAAAAAAATAATTAAATAATAATAATAAATTAAAAAAAATTAAAACCAAAATAATTTATATTTTTAAAAAAATTTAAAAAAAGAAAGAAAGAAAGAAAGTTAATTGTTGAGTGGCCCGAACATCTCTAGAGGTGGCTGAGGGTGGTTCGTGGCCATCAGCCCATGGGCGTGGCTGGAGGGTGGTCGCGAGCCACCCTTAACCCACTGGGTGTGGCCGCGAGCCACCCCCATGGTGGCTTGGGGGTGGATCAACCATCCCCGTTTTCACAATTTTTTTTTAACAAAAATTAGGGTTTTCATTTTTTTTTTTTCAAATTTTTTTTAATAGTATTTAATATTTTTAATAAAAGTAGAAAAAAATTAATGTGAGGTGGCACCGACAAACATTGCAAAATTGACTAGAAATTCAACGCAAGGACCACTTTCAAATTCACAAAAAATTTATGCAATTAAAATTGAAAAAATAAAAAAGTTGAGGTATTATTTAAATTTATGCTTTGACTTAGGGATTTATTTTAAATTTTTTCCAAAAAAAAATTGACATGATTTGGCCACTCTTAAACTGTATTTCTTTACTTTTTCAATTTTTTAATATTTAATTTTTTATTTATAATAATAGTAAAAAAAAAAAAATTAATGTAACGTGTCACCAATATGCGTTGCATATGGAGACCTTAGATTTTTATTTTTATTTTAAAAGATTATTTTTTTTAATTAATAATTACATTTTCGATTGTCGAAGTAAAGTTATTTTCAGAATATTTTGGTCGAAATTGGTTTTCGGTCAAACATAACGATTAAGACGGATGGATGAGATTAAGTTACAACAATATGGTAGTTTGATGGATCCAAATGTCACAATTATCAATTCGTGGGGCTAACTAAAAAATGACTATCAGTTCAAAGGGTTAAAGTATATTTAACGCTAACTTTATGTTTAATAAGGATTCTTGTAGATACAAACTGTAAACATTTATAAAAGGAAAGCACTGCTATACAAGATTAATGTAGTAGTCAATTTCATTCCATATTTGTTTATTGAATAATGTTATATACTACATTTTTTTATCCTAGAACTATTTGACAATATTAATATGGTAGTTTCAACCAATTTTTTTTTTTTTTAAGAACTGATATAAGGGTTGGTTAGGCAAACTGTTACGTTAACATTGATTTTGAGATAAAAATGTAATTTCTAACTATATTCATATTAATTTCTTCTTTTAGCCAATATAGCCTGACGTGGAATGGCTAATTCAAAGATTAGAATTGGTCTCCGTTTTTTAATAAGGGCCAATTGGATGCCAATCATCATACAATATTATTTTACGATCCAAAACAACTAGAAAAATGTATGCCTAAGAATCGCTTGGTCAGAGAGAAAGCACCAAAGGAACTTCTAATAAGATATTCTTAAAAAGTTAAGAAACAATAATAACTTTTTAAGAAAAAAAATGATGCTTTTGTGATATCAATCATTGATTTTTAATTAGAGGCAAGTTTTCCAACTTATAAGCTTCTGGTCATATGCATGCTTTCTCCAATAATGTATGATGCCGATCAGCTTTATTCTTAATTGTGGAATGAAAGATTCTCAAAAGTGAAGCTAATAATCAACATTATTATTTTAGAAAAAAATAAAAATCAACATTATTATAAACCAGAGACCAAAAAACACGATAAACCACAATTAGGTTGTTAGTGCTAATTAATGATGATCATAAATATCTTCATGCTCTTCCTTGATCATGTCCATGCTGTCTGAATCTTTTGACACCTTAACACAGATATCCTTTTAATTTGCAGTTGTAAAGAATCAAAGATACAGTCAATTCTCGACTTTCTCAAGAGAGATTTCTACTTCCCTATATAAAAAGAGGGATTTCTAAAAAATAATCAATTCTCAACTTTCTCAAGAGAGATTCTTACTTCCCTATATAAAAAGAAAGAGAGAAAGAAAAAATAATAATAATCTAAAGCTTAGAAATTTCAACAGGTAAACCTACCGCCTCTCGGCACTACATGCCGAAAGGCCAGAGAGGAAGAAAGATTCGCTTTGAAGTACTGAACCTTTAAATTTAGAGCTATGACATTATCCTTTTTTTGACAAAATAATACCCCTATTATATTCAGTCAGATAAGGCAATCTTTGACTTTCATGCAGAACTTGCTATCCTGAGACTTTTGTGAGTTATATCACCCCGATCCATTTAATTTAAAGAATGGCCAAATTCTCCTAAAAAAAAAATTAGTTGCTTTGCATTTTGTAATATTCAAATTAGTTGCTTTAATTTGCAATATTCAAATAGTTGCTTTGCGATACTCATAGAAAACCTGTGAGATGGCATGGAAATGTTGATGAAAACAATACTCACAGAAAATAGTTGCTTTGCAAATGCAATCTGAAATTTATACCCATCAAGCACTAATTGATTTATTGGACTTCCTTGACATATATTAAAGGCTTCGTTTGTTTTGATTTTTCAAAAATAATGATTATCCTAAAAATATTTTTCTGTGTTTGACTCGTACAGAAAATCAAAGACGGCGGAAAAACAGCTGGCAACTTCCAGCAAACACCGCGGCGGATTCCGGCAACTCCGGCGGTGGATTCGGGAGGGAGTAGAAAATGAACTGCAAAAGAGAGTGCGTGCAAGAAGGAGAAGTTCAAACTCAAAAAATAATTTTCTATTTTAAAAATGAGAAACCATTTTACGGAAATTAAAAAATATTTTTTTGGTTAACCGAAAATATTTTTAGTTTGACTATAACTTTTTATCGTACTAAACACCAAAATAACGTTTTTCAAAAAAATATTTTACATCGAAATAAACAAAATATAAGTTTCTAAAGTTTGGTATCTCAATGATAAATTTCTTTCATGTACTTGAGCGGAAAAAAGAAGAAGAAAGAAAATCCACTTTTTCCGTTTGGAACTAAATAAAAGACGACAATTTTATGAGATGACTCTATACTTTATAAATCATTCCAAATAAGATGCATGTTTACGAACTAAGATTTGGTACAAAGTCATTACTCGACAATATTCTAGCAGTGGTTTGCAGCTTCTAAGCCGAAGGTGCATGGCAAGTGCATAATATCCTTAACTTTGTTTATTAGGTTATATTGTTAAAAATTTTTGTTTTGTTTTTTAGTTCTGAAGATAAATGCATTAAGAAACAACTTAAAATATAAAATACTCTTAAAAATATAAAAATCGTTTTCATCTTTATATCAAATCATAAGACTTTTTCAAACAAAAAAACAATAAAAGCATCTCAAAACACATTAATAAATATACAATTTTTTTTTTAAAAAAAAATTCATTCCCCTTTGCCAATACAATGGAAAAGTTCTTATATACAACATATGCTATTATGTCAAATATTTCCGCCATATTTTAGAACTCCAGCACGAAATTCAATATATGACATATTTTAAATCCTCATACTACATCATGAATGTGTTTTATAATTTCCAATTCGCATATTAAAATTCATCATGTTGATCTACTTGAATTTGGGTAAAGATATTACAATTAAGGCTTTGTTTGGTTCGACGTAAAATGATTTTTAGAAATGATTTTTTGTGTTTTTCGGTATTTGGTGGGATTACAAATAATAGTCAACAAAAATCATTTTCAGTTTGGCCGAAAAATATTCTTTAATTTTCGTAAAATAGTTTCCCCTTTTTAAAACCGTAAATAATTTTTTTGAGTTTGAGCGTCACATTCTCAAATTGGCAGAGCACAGTCAAAACACCATTAGACTCCATCGGAACCCAATCAGGACTGGCCCGAGACATCGACAGGACTCGCTTGGGATATTGTCGGGACCGAGTTTGGACACTGCCAGGACCCGCTCGGAAAATTGTCGGGACCTGATCGAGACTCGCTCAGGACATTTTCGAGACCCGTCCTGGACATCTTCGGGACATTGCTAGGACTCGCTCGGGACATCGCCGGACCCGCTCAAGACATTTTCGAGACCCAATCAGGAGATCGCCGTGACCCACCCAGGTCATCGTTGAGACCCACTTGATAAATTTTTCAGGATCCGCCCGGGACATCGTTGGAACTTGCCCGAGACATCGTCGGGACCTAGTCGGGACATCGTTGGGACCCGCTTGAGAGATCGTCGGGACCCACCATGAACATTTTCGGAACCCGCTCGAGACATCGTCGGGACCCACCCGGGACATTTTTGGGACCTGCTCGGGACATCGTCGGGACCCATCTGAGACATTTTCGAGACTCGCCCAGGACATCGCCGAGACCCAACCAGGACATTTTCGGGACCCGTCTGAGACGTCACCCGGACTTGGTCGAGACATCTCCAGGACCCACCCAGGACATTTTTGGGACCCTCCTAGAACATCGTCGGGACTCACCCAGAATGTTACCGGGACCTGGTCGGGACATTGCCGGGACCCGCCGGAGACATCTCTAGGACTTGCCCGGGACATTTTAGAGACTCGCCTAGGACATCATCAAGACCCACCTAGGACATTTTTCGGACTCGCCCGGGACATCGTCGGGAGTCGCCTGTGACGTCACCAAGACCTGGTCGGGATATCGCTGGGACCTACCGGGAACATCGCCGGGAACCACTCGAGACATTTTCGGGACCCACCTGGGACATCGCCAAGACTCAACTAGGACATCACTGGGACTCGCCTGGGATATCGCCGGACCCAGTTAGGACATTGCCGAGACCTAGTCGGGATCCGTACGCGCCAAATATCAGAAAATGTTTTCGGCGAAAATCATTTTTCTGAAAATCAATTTCTCTGAAACCATTTTTTAACGGAAATCATTTTATGTCGAAACAAACGGGGCCTTATGTATAACATCAAGGGCTTCTGAGCTTTTTGCTTTTTTGGTCTGGGGATCTCATGACTAATTTTTGCACATGTATCTCGGACAACTTCACTAAGAATTCGTTTCTAACGAAACATCACATCAACTGTCTTTTGTTGGTAAAGCATCATAAGAATCTTCTTGACCGAATAAGTGTCAGCGTATTAATGATAACATAAGAGTGGAGCGTGAAAATAGGCAACCACTCTTAATATCACCAGGAAGATGGGTCGAATATTCGTGAAATATGGCCCAATTAAAAATTATTGACCTAACACATAGTTATCAAATACTATGAAATTTCCCAAAGTAAATTCATTTTGGAAGAGGCAAACTCAAGAAACTGCTCTACTATAGAAGATTAAATTATAAATAGTTTATACTTACAAAATTTTTGAAGTAGATATGGATGTACCCAACCAACGACACGTTTATCTTCTATCGCAGTAGTTCTAGAACTCTGACTAATCTTTTATACAATCTCCTCTCTTGGTACTCTAGTGGCTTGAAGGTTTTTGAGATGGAAATGTTTATGTGGTTTAACTAAACTAATTCTAAGAGAGATTTCTCATGAAGGCATATGGAAGAAGGAACACTCTCTTAGCACACTGAATTATGACCTTGGGGTCTCTTGGAATTTGTGCACTAAAAGACCTTAAATAAATTTGGGAAAATAAGCTTGAATTCTGAAAGTTGGTTTATCAAAAAATGCAGAATTGAAGTTGGCGTCCGAACCTGGAGGTAAACTTGTTCGGACTTGTTGAGGGTTTCATCATTGTCTTAGTGAATTTACAGTTCTCTCAAGTAGTGTGTTCAAACTTGGTTGCAATCGAGCTACTGAACGAGTAGCACCGTCCAGCTCTCATTTGGACCTGATATAGTTTGAAATAATGAACGAGTAACACTGTCAAGACCTTGTTTGAACTTGATACCGACCAAGGTAGCAAATGACCAACACTGCCAAACCATAAATTCTTCAAATAAGCTCTTGTCCGAACTTAGTACCGAGTGAGTTATGGAATGAGCAATACTATCCAACTCAAAACTTCTTAAATCATCTTGTCCAAACTTGTAAGGGAACGAGCCACCAAACGAGCAATACTATGACTTGTTCATCTAGACTTGATACTAAACTTGTCCAAATCTATTGAACCAAACTTAGATAATTTGACATTCTAAGAACACAACTTGATTAACCTTGTGAACTTTACAACAAAGTGTTTTAAATACTAAATTTGCTGACCTAAAAGCTAACTGAGAGAAATAATCGACAGGGATGAAATGACACATTGAAAATGGCTAGTATTAAGCAATAAACTCAAACATGACCTCCTAACTCTGTCAAACTTTTCAGCGTCTTTTAGAACTCTTGCTTTTACATTATGTTTTTCTCCATGGTATTGATTTAATACATATTAGTCTCGGATATCTTATCTTCACCTTCAAAAGTAGAGCTACAATCTTTAAAAGAAAAGATAGGATAAAAAAAACACATGAAAAAGTAGATCAAGAGAATAATAGAGTTGATTAGGGGTGTTAGATGAGCCCAGCTACTCGTGAACTCGACTCGGCTCGGCTCGGTTAAACTCGATTCGGTCTCGGTTCGAATAATAAATGAGCCGTTTGTGAACACAATAATCTGTTCGAATATTAAACGAGACATACTCGTATAAACTCGGCTCGACTCGGATAAAGCTCGTGAGCTCGACTTGTATAAGTTCGACTCGACTCGTTCGACTCCGAATCCGATTAGTCGTCGTATATATATATATTATATATATATACTATATATATATATATAATATATAATATATATATATATATATATATATATATATATATATATACATATATATATCTAAACTAGTAAATTTCTTTAGTATACTTTTGTGTACTTAGGGTGACTCTCATTTTTTTTAATAAAATTTGACATTACTCTATAAAATACTAAATAGTAAATACTACTCTGTAATTATAACATATTTTTAACTATATAATCATATGCTAATCATTAATGTATGAGTGTTATTTACTATATTTATAACTACGATATATAATTTATGACATATGGTTAATTGTTAAGTAAATATTTATATAGTTATATAGTACACAATTATATACAAAAACATAATATATGACACATCACTCATGGTTATTATAAGTTATAATACTAATACTTATATTATGTATAACTATAGTTAATTAGTTAGAGCACTAGCAACAGATGCTCAGCCATTTCTCATACATTTAAGAAATAAAACTATATTTTTGTTTCCTTATAAAAAAAAAAAATTCAACAATAGATTCAATTATCATTTCCTATACAATTAAATACTTTATTTACTCTTATTTTATTTTCTTTTCACTTTCCCTTTTTTGCATGCCTATTATTTGGGATTATAATAATTCATTTGGTACACTTTAGCTACCTAACAGAGCTATCAATGGTTTATGAAGGAGAACAAGCTTTATAGAGAATTTGCTGTAGATTTTTTTTTGTAGTTTTTGTTTTTGTTTTTTTTTTAAAATATTTCTCTATATTTAAGGAACAAGCTTTTAGGGTATCCTGCTCATAATGCTCTTATATGTAGTATAACTAGACTCTTACTCCCTACTCACATTATACATATACCTATAGTCTCTACTCTCTATTTTATGTAATAACATATTGTTACTATAGACAAGAGTTATAAACTTATACTATATAATATGCCTTATATATATAAATATATAATATATTATATTATATATATTATTATATATAATATATATTATATTATATATACTATATATATATAATACCTATTTATACTAGTATTAGTTACTATTATTTTATAGTTATAATAATTAGTTAATATGTTACTATTATTAGTTAATACTTAATATGTTAGTACTAATTAAAATTATAATATATTAGATTTATAGCTACTAGTTTTAACTAGTGAAGAAGTTACACTTATTATTAATATGTTAGTATGTTACTAGTTAAAAATTATAATATGTCAGACTTACATGCTATTAGTTATTATGTACACATTAATATGTTAGTGCTAGACTAGTAATTATTATGTTACTATGGAATATATTACATTTATTAGTTAATATGTTACCATTTTCTATAAGCTTAAGCTTTTAGAATAACTGGTCTACTTAATAAAGAAAAATAATTATTACATATATGATTATATTATACATGTTATATATAAGCATTTTAAATTGAACAAAATTAACTATCTCAAATTATAATAATATAATTATTTTCCGATCATGTTACTTAAAAGTATGCCGATTAATTGAAGAAATATATGTCTAATAAACTAAATTATATAATTACTTTATATTAGTTACTGTTAGACAATATTTTGCAAAATTATAATGTCTATATTCCTAATTTAGAATACAAGAAAAGCATCAAACCTACGTACATTGTTTTAGACTTTTAGTTCTTAATTTTTTCTTTAATTTTTTTTTGTAAGTAATTTTTCTTTAATTCTTAAGTTATTTATTTAGAAAATATAGAATCAGATTAATAATTTATTTTTTAATTTTATAAAGTTTAAATCCTGAAATAGAAAATTGCCACAGCCACGTGTGTGCTGTGGCTAAATGAGGGAGAAGATATTATCTTCTCCCTCTAGTGCACTTGCACGAAGACAAGACATGTATTCTGTCACAAAAAAGGAAAAGAAGAAAAACAAAAAGAAGAAAGAAAACGTAGAGAAGAGAAAGAGCGAGAGCTCTGCGCTGCTGCTGTGGGAGTATTGTTGGCGCGTCGGTAGCCACCGCGCTGCGTAGTGGCAGTGGGCTGCTGTCTTTGGCGTAGGAGAGTGTTGGTGTGTGGTCAATGCGGTGGATCGGTAGGATGATCATGAATCTGAGGGAGGTTGTTGGTGGGTCTCCGGTGTGGCTTTGGTGGTGCGGCCGCTGCTAGTTGGTCTCTGGCTCCGGAGCATGTCGGGGTAGCTGTCCCACGTGTTCACAGGCCTTTGTGTGGTGGTTTTGTGCTTGATAGCCCTAATGGCCCGGTTGGGTGTTGAGAATTTTTTTTTTTTACAAAACTCAAATCGAGCTCGAGCCGCTCGAGCTCGATTGGAGTCTTGGCTCGTGAACCTAGCCGAGTTCGAGTCAAGCTAGAACTCGACTAGGTTCTTAACAAGCCGAATTCAAACATAGATCCTAAACTCGGCTCGAGCTCGAGCCGAGTTCGAACTCCCTAGTAATGTATTCGAGCCGAGTTCGACAGCCCCAAACTCGGCTCGGCTCGGCTCGAATACAGCCCTAGAGTTGATTACTTATATTAATGAGTAGGTAAACAACAGAGTTCTTAACAATCTAAGCGGTCTTCTGTTATGAGAATACGTAGTTAGGTGATAAAGTATGCCTAATTCTATTTAAGTTATCTATTTATATTCCAGTTAGAGTCCATGTTCTACTAAGGTATAAAGGTTGTGTGAGACTAGATTTCTATGTTTCTGTCGTCTATGTTTCTATCGTCTAAGTTATTTCGTAATAGGATTTATCTTTATGTCAAGTAGGAGCTTGTCTCCTAATAGCAATATCAATAAGGAGTAAACTCCAAGTCAGAATATGAGTTTATCTTAAATTCTACATCTGGTATTTCTCTTATTTATAGTCGTGATTAATTAATAAAGCAGAAGCATAATTTTAATCCCAAACTAGGTTCCATAAGAATATAAGGTCTAGGTTCCAACAGAACCTAAAAATCTATCTCGTTGCGTGATTGTGAAATCATTCATGTAATATTTTGGTATTGGAGCTAGGTTCTTGCTCAATGGCGGACCCAAGAGTGGATCGGCTTGAGCAGTAATTTGCTAGCCCCATAGCTAGGTTCGAATCTTGATGAAGAAGGCAAAAGAAAATAATGTCAAGTTTGACAGCCTTCTCAAAGAAAGTGTTGGATGCACAAAAAAAATGAAGTCTAATGCCCTCAGCATCCACTGTAATACCTCGAGGAATTAAGCAAGGTTAGGACCTATCTTGTTTAAAGATTATAGGGGAGATAGCAGATTATTTTTGAAATTATGGTTTAAAGAACAATCGTTTGTATCAAATGATCAATAACGTATGCAGTACAAAGGAATGATCATGTAGTACACAAGGACGTTCATTCCATGTAGCACTGTTCACCACAGGTCACGCATGCTGCGTGTTTATGGTTTAATATGGAGTTTATGTTAGATTGTCGGTGTTTTAGC
>FXXK01000772.1:0-19762 GCA_900184695.1 Betula pendula | reverse complement strand
GAGCTCCCATTTAGGTACCCAATCAATTTCTATGCATCTTTTTCTTTGTTCTTTTTCATTTTTCAATTTTTATTTCTTCAACAATTTTGAGGTGGAGGACAACGTCTCCAACGAGGGAAGACCGACCCAAATTGTCAATTTTTGGGTTTATTTTTTAGTGATATTGTATAAGGTGTATGCATAGATTGGTTTTTATATCAAGTGTTTTTCTCTTGTTCTTAAACTGTCAAAAATTGAAAAGTTGAATCCAATGGTTGTTTGCTGAGAAAATATCAACAACCATTTTTTCTTTTAATTATAATTTGTACTCTAGATTGACATCGTTTTTGTTACAAACAACTTTAACAAATTAACATCGTTTTTTTAAATGACGTGAATCAATACACATAGATTTTCTTAAAGGACGCAAACAAATGTACGTCGTTTACGACCAAACGATGTCAATTCTTGTCGTTAGGCATCCAAACGATGTAAATTAAATTTCTCGACCTAGATTTCAAGTCCCAAGACCAACAATGTGAATAATTTCACGTCGTTAATTTCTTTCATTGTTAATGTCATTTTATAAACGACGTGAATCATCAATTTTTTTTTTTGGTAATGCAAGTTGCATGTTGTTCTACACTAGTTCTTTGCTCAGATCATGACACTCGCCGACAAAACAAAGATGAGGATGGAACTCCAACCGCAACAATAACTAAAGTGGCTTGCTATGGATGAAGATAAGTCACCTCCAAAACTTCAAGGACAGAAACGTTTGAAATTCAATGTTGCATAAATTAGACACGGAATTTCAAGAGCAAATATTTTTAAGACCTTGATGACAAAGTCCACTTTTAAGGGGGAAAGAATGTATTAGAAAAAAAAAAAAAGGGGGGGGGAAAGAATGCTATGAGAATACGTAGCTAAGTGATAAAGTATGCCTAATTCTATTTAAGTTATCTATTTATATTCTAGTTAGAGTCCATGTTCTTCTAAGGTGTAAAGGTTGTGTGAGACTAGATTTTACGTTTCTATCCCCTAAGTTATTTTGTAGTAGGATTTATTTTTTAGTTAGGTACGTAAGTTGGAGCTCGTCTCCTAGTAGGAACCTCAATAAGGAGTTAATTCTAAGTCAGAATATGAGTTTATCTCCAATTCTACATTTTATATATATTTCTCTTATTTATAGTTGTGATCGATTAATAAAACAGAAGCATGATTTTAATTGTAAACTTTGTGTTTGAAAATGTTTAAATTTCTATTATAATTTAAAATGTTTAAGTTCTTTAAAAATTTCAGGTCTAAATTCTCGCATAACTTAACAATATATCCAATTGCGTGTTCATGAAATCATTCTCGTAACATCTTCTTACCAACTGCTTATGTTTGGGTGGCAGATTGAATATGATATGCAGTTGTGACTAAAATTCGGATAATTTTACTTTTATTAAGACCAACCCTTTCCTTTGTGTAACTAACCCGGTTTGGGTCCTGTACTTGAAATGGTTTAATATAGAGTAGTTGGTAAGAAGGCCGCGCGATTTGTTCTTCATAGCAAATGGGAGAGCAGGGGTTGACATTGCAATGTATTTTATTCGGCAGAGAAGTTTCTTTGTATCACTCCATCGAATGATCCATGCCCAGCATCCTTTTTTTTTGTTCAATAATAGTCCTGTCAATAATTATATAATGGGTACAGTCTGTCATTAAACTTTAAAATGAACCAGTGAACCAAATTCGCTGATTCCCGACAACGACTGAAGATAATTGTTTGCTGTCCATCTCATCAAATCATTGATCTTTTTTATCAAAATCAGAATAAGAGGATTTCTTTTTCCTTTTCTTTTTTTAAATTGGGTAACATGACAGATTGAATTTGTATATGTGTCGGTGTCCTTTTGTTCGGCTGGAATTTCCACGTCTTAGTTATGATTTGTAATTTTTAGCAAGATTTACTAATTTAATATAAAATTTAATTTATTTAATTAAATGGGTTGAATTAAAATTATCCTATATAATTTACATATATGCTTGGACACAGTTTGAACTCGACATGTGATATAATGACAAACAATTTTTTATATAAGATGTTACACTTTATTCTTTAAACTATTTTTCAACTATTTTTTTTTTTGTAAATTTATTTAATTGGTGAGATCTACATGTGGGTCCTATAAATTCATTGATAGATTTATCTATCCACTATACGGAGATGAGTTTAGAGAATGATTTTTATCATTTCTCTTTTAGACATGACCCATGAATCCAACATGAACTCAATATCAAATTAGAGGGTTAGAGTTAAAGGGTTTAACCCGTTAATTAAATTGGTCGAATTAAAATTGACCTATATAATCTTATACTTATATCTCCAATATGATCCAAATCCAACACGCGTACACAATTGGCTATCCTAAGTCTCACCTCACAACAAAGTCAATTTGTTGATTAAAAAAAAATGTATATCAATTTTTGAATGGTTGGAATTCTGCCACTATATTAGGCTCTGATCAATCAAGCTGATGCATTGCTTATAATAGGCTGACTGATGCATTGGTTGAGACAAAATTGTCGGTAGAGGAGGAATGAGATGACACCAACAACTAGCTCTAATTTTTTCTGATTTCAATAGAACATCTTCGATGTCTTTTGTTAAGAACCTTAATTTTGCCGATCGATCTTCGTCAGTTTCCAAGGAAAGTTCATCAATCAACGACACACATGTACAACCACCAGCTTTTAACTTGTCTTTTTCCTAAAATCTTCACCTATTTAAAGTTCCATGCATCTCATCAGTTAAGGCCAGTGATGAAAGTTATGGCTTCCATGTCTAAAGCTAAAAAGGAAGAGGTTCCTTTGGTTGGTTTCCAGCAAGATTTAGATTAAGATTAATAATGATTAATCCATTTCTGCCAAATTCGTGACTCTGGAAAGGCTAGAAGGGTTGTTCTGACTATCCCTTCTTTATGCCTTAAACTTGGGTCAACTAGAAGATGCACTATACAAGACAGGAATGCAGATTCTCTCGCTTAGCTACTATTGCTGGGGAATATGAAGCCAGGCATAACATGGAAAATCATCGTATTTTATGTTTGGTTGACATCTTTTTGTTCCGACTTTTCCGCTAAACAGAATGTGCCATTGACTTTGCAACGCAGTAGCCTGATCAAATGGATACATCAAACGGTCATAACTAAATTTTACAAATTTCAAGAAAACGTGTCCAGTATTTTTATGGTTGAACTGATAATTTGAGGAGGAATCTGCTACGGCCATTTTGGAGCTTATAATTTCTCCAAATCCTAGGTCCTCCTATATTTGGACCCCCTCTACTTCGGAGCGTTTTACAACAAATTCAGCATATCTTTTTATCATTCATACTACATTGCTAGATATTTCCTCTCATCAATCTTCAGTTTGGTCAGAGCTGTGAAAATTAAAATTAAATGATAGACTCAAGTTGTTTATCTGAAAAATTGCTTGGAACATCTTACCTACTAGTGAGCATCTAAACTATCTTCTTGTGCTTTACTGCTTAAAGTTATGCCCCTTATGCCAGGCTGCTGAAGATTCTATACATCATTTGTTCTTTAATTGTGATATTGCTCGTGTGGTATGGCGAAACTCACCTTGGCCCCTTGATTCTACGGTTTTTAATTTTTCCGGTATGATGGATTGGATCAAAACAATAATCTCTCCAAGTTTTTCCCTTGGCATCAATAGTAAGGATCTCCATCATTTTCAAATTTTTGCTGCTGTATTTTGTGATCTATTATGGTTCTACAGGAATAGAGCATATCATGAGGGTCTTCTCTTTGATGCCTTGATGATCTCGAGGAATATCAACCGGATCACTAGTGAACATTTTAAAGCATGGGCTCTTATTCCTATCCCACCAGAGAAATGGAAGTCTCCTCCGGTTTCTTGGCTCAAGATTAATTTTGATACAGCAATTCGGAATTCTCATTCAGCTCAAGCTGCAGTCTGCCAGAACCATCTTGGCCATATTATTCAGATGGTAGCGGAGATTAATCCCCATTGCAATCCAAATCTTGGTGAAGCTATTGCTGCTAAACTGGCCTTTTAACTAGCTTCATCTCTAAAGCTTAATAGAGTTATTATTGAAAGTGACTCTCAAATAGTTATCTCGGGTCTATCTTAACCCGTTTTAACTCAAAATTGCCGTATCCATCCCTTTATTATCAATATTATTAATTCTATACCGACTGACCTCCTTTGGAAAGCTCGAAAAATCAATAGAAGTGCAAATTTCTGTGCTCACTCTGTGGCACATTGGGCCGCAGCTAAATCTTTTTCTGGCAACATTCCCACCCTCTCTCTTTCCCCCTATTGTAAATGGGAACTTCCCTTCCCATTCTTATTTTAATTTGCTTTAGGCTTGTTTAGATGTAATCTTTTACTCAAAAAAAAAAAAAAAAAGATTAAAAGAAGTGGTAGAGTTCGAGTATATTATTGACCCCACCGACAAATTATTTGCCCCTTTCCTTGTTCCATTAATTGTACTCATGAATATATAATGATTGATATAATTGACCGAACCCCCTAATTAGCCAAAAGTGCTTATAATTAAAGGCAAACAAAATATAAATAGGGGTGATTCACAAGGGGATGCCGTGGAGGATACTCTAATGTTTAAGTCAGTAGAATGATTATTGAACGGGTAAGAGGCTATGGAAGAAAGAGAGAATAATGTGCGTACCTTAGACCTAGGTCCTTCATCGATCTCCTTTACAGGTTACCATAAATAAAGCAAGTAGGTCAGATATGAGAGATATCGGAGGTTATGGGTGTGATATGGTAGGTGGTGGATCTTCACATAGATTTTGCCTTTTAAATGACCTGCGAAGAGTCCTTCCTTGTAGAGTCAATCTTTCCTTATACAACGCTAACTCTAAATAGGAAAGATATTGACTAGGGCTGTAAATAAATTAGTCCGTTCGACAGTCTGCTCGATACCCGCTTGGTAAAACTCAACCCGAGCTCGAGCTTAGTATTGTACAAACCCACTCATTACTGTAGAAATCCGCTTGATTAGTAAATAATACAAACCCGACTCACCCAATAGAACTCAATAGGGGCTCGCGAATCTATCTCGTTTAAGGCTCGACCGGACCGGTTTATCAGACTTGTTTAGGGCTCACGAGCCTAATAGGTTAATATATACTAATTAACTTAATATTACTAAAAAACTAATTAACTATATAAGTATAGTTAAGTAGTTACCTATAGTATATAGGCCACTTTGATTAATATATATATATATAGTTAGTTCTTAAGTAACTAACTATACTAATTAATTAAATATAGTATTTCATATTAATTATAATACTTTGATATATAGTAATATTACCATGAATGTATGTATCAATGTGTGTTTATATCTATTATTAATATACTAACTAGTTAGTTCATAAACGAATATATTAAGTTTTTAATATATAGTTAGTATATAACAATATAACTATATTGAATAGTTAATATATAACTATATAACTATATATATGACACATCGTACATGGTTAACAATAGTTATATACTATAGTTATAATATAGTTAATTAGTTATGTATAATATATTAGACTTATTATTTGCTCGCATTATACTTATACTATAGTTTCTACTCTATAATTATATATAATAATATTCTATTAATTTGTTACCTATAGACTATAGTTATATACTATATTGTATATTATTCCTTATATAGTTACATATTCTATATTTATATTTTAGATAAATGTATAGAGGTTGTTCACAAATTCGGATTTGGATTTTGATCATATCACACATTTAAAAATTTAATAGCTTAGCTTAAGCTTCGATCGGATTCGTAGTCCTAGCTTGGCCTCGAATAGCATTATCAAGTAGGCTGAGCTTGAACTCGAGCTTGCACGAGCTTCTAACGAGCCAGTCTTGAATACACATTTCATAACTCGGCCAAGAATATATATCCTTTATAAATGAGTCAGTCTTGAAAATTGTAAAACTCAGCTCGGCTCGATTACAACCCTAATATTGGACCGAGGATATCTTTCCTTTTATTCCTTCTTGGCATATGTGTACATCCACGGAGGTTGTGGTTGAGGTTGGGGGGTCATTAACCCATTGGGCCATTGGGATGTCCTTGGCACTTGAGGTTTGGCACCTAATCCATTAAAATCCTAATTATGTATTTTTGGATACTATTGAACGTTTGACACCTAGGTTCAACGTTTGACCTCAAAAATCGAACATTTGACCAGGGACAGTAAAACGTTCAATGATGGCCAGAATGTATGAAACTACTAAAAGTACTCATAAACCTTTCTATTAACTAAACCCAAGTTTAAACCAGTTTCTTACAACTATAACATAACATGCCATCGTGATAAAACATAAAAACATATGTCAACTCAATTATTTTGGAGTTTTAACACTTTTGTGCATAAAAGGTTTTAAATTCTAACATAGCATTTTAAAACATGCAACATGCTTAATACAATCAATAAGATAAAACATAAAGAAAGGGTTTGGAATAAAAGATTACTTTGTGGAGGATGATCTTCTTCAAAAAGACTCATTTTCTCTCTAAAATCTCTCTCAAACTCTCAAATGTGAATTACTAGGGGTTTAAACGAAGCAAGTTTAATCATTAGTAAAGGGGGCTTATGAACAAGGTGGCGAGAGCTAAGAGTCGTGGGAAGGGTCTATTTATAGGGGTGGAATGAGGTTTCAATTAACTGAAGTAGTTTAAAGGTTTAAAGTGCTTTTTAGGCTTTATCAAATGTTCAGTGTACGATTTCAATCATTTGCTATACTATTGACCAACAGTTTTAGGGTTTTGCTTGAACATTCGGTATACTACATCAAACGTTTGATGTATTGTTTGACACGTGAGCAATGTGAACAGTGCTACATGACATTGATCAAACACTCGCTCTACAGTATCAAACGTTTGATTCAGGTTATTTTTTGAAAATAATAGTTTGTTGACATTTAAAAATAAAATCTCATGTTAAAATTAATAAATCATTTATTAATATTTGGGGTATTACACGAGGGTAGGATGATCAACTGACCCTTGGAGGGACAGCTCGTCGGTTTGACTCCCTTCCTCGGTGAGTATCAAGTTGATGTGACGTTTGGCCCGTCTAACGAGCAAGAGGGACTTTATGGGCCAAAGGGCAGATAGGCCTCTACGGTCCCCCCAATGCGTGCAGGGGTGATATTTCTCCTCACCATATGTCATAATGACTTTAGAGCCCTCTAATTTTCCTTGAGAGGAAGGGCAGCGTTAATTGGTTATAAGTTCGGCTTCTGATCTCTACAAATAGAACATAAATTTCTTTTAAATTGATTTGAAGGAAATTCAATAAATCCATTTTAATAAATGTCAAGTGTCTTTTAATGTGTGAGATGCAACTGTTTTCATTAACTTTTTTAACAGTCATTAATTCCCATTTTACTAATTTAGAAACCTAAAAATTAAATTTTAAAAAATCCAAACATTTTAAAGAACACTTAACGTTTATTATAATAGGTTATTGAAAATTTCTTCTAAACAAATTTAGAGGAAATTTATGTCCCTATAAATAATAGGTAAATATATATAGTTTAGTTTGCGTCATATGGTAACATTGACATTTTTAACAACTTTAAACTTTCTATAAGTTATACAGAAAAGAATAATAATAAGAAAAAAAAAAATCGTTTGTCTTTTCAAAATGAGCAGAATTCAACCTAATCATTGCTTTAAATACCAAGTCTTCATGATTGTCTGTCTGCCCATTGTTCTGCTGGCCATAACCCCATCACAGACACACGGCCTCTCTAGCTCTCTCTCTCTCTCAGAAACACAGAACATACACAAATTACAAGCACATAATTAAAGCTGTTGTTAAGCTTAAATTGTGTGAATATATAGCTGCAAAATGGGGTTCAAGTCATCAGACAAGCCAAAGCACAGGAAGGGCTTATGGTCGCCCGAAGAAGATCAAAGTCTCCGAAATTATATCCTCAGACATGGCCATGGCTGCTGGAGCTCCGTCCCCATAAACGCCGGTGAGTTTGCTATGTACACCTTCATCACGTCTAGCACATTGCGGTCTACGACAGTACCATATATATTGCTTTGTGAGCTGAAATTCTTTATAGATTTAAAAAGCAAATCATAAAGAGATAGCATTAATGCCTAGTATAAAGATATAAATTTGTCTTCTTTCTAATCTAAATATATGGATGAAGGCTTTAGGGTTGCAGCATATTTCAAATTTGTTCATAATTACGAAGTAAAATTAATCCCATTTTATGGTTCTATTTCAACATGATTATTTTCTTTTTCACCATTTTACTTCATTTCGTAGCTTGGTCGAAATATATTAATAAAAGTGGCCAATTTCCGAAGTCCCTCTCTACGGTAAATTGTGGCACATACTTTTTTTAAAAAAAAAAAAAATTCATGTATTTCTTTTTAGTTTTTATTTTTTTGTGAATGTCATACAAGTTCCTGCATAAGAAACGACTTTGCTTTGCTTTAAGAGATTTATAAGAAATACTTTTATTTTAAGTTTTACGCTTTTACTTTTATAAGTTACTAATTTACATACTTTTTTGGAAGTTAGTTGGGTATGGTAATATGTCAAGTCAACAACGATTAACCCTTTTCCCATTGGCTTAGAAAAAAAAAATTAAAAATTAAAAATCAACAACGACAAAAGAATTTGTGGTCAAACCCGAAATGTTAGTGTAAAAAAAAAATTGATGATGATGTACATCCACCATTTTTTTGAAGAAAAAATATAATTAACGTACTTGAATTGATTAAAATATTAGAGTAGAAAAAAGAAAAAGAAAAAAGAATTGATTAAAATATTAGTAAGATAAACATTTGAGGAAATATCCAAGTGAAGATTTGATAAAAAGATGTTGGATACATGTTAACCCAAAAGCTTGAATATTGGGCTATATCAACTCATCAATATTTGACCCTTTTTTTCTCATATGTAAAAATTTTACGTGCACACAGGCTTACAGAGGAATGGAAAAAGCTGCAGATTAAGGTGGATTAATTACTTAAGGCCAGGATTAAAGCGAGGGATATTTAGCAAGGAAGAGGAGGAGACAATCCTGACCCTTCATCACATGTTGGGCAACAAGTACGCGAGAATGATGCACTTTCTTTTCGTTTTTATTTAAAATAGGTTTTTAATGCTTCAAAATCTACTACAACATTCATAATTCCATGCTTAGAGACGAAAACATTAGGGAGTAATTTTGGATCGATGATGCATATGATCATGCAAGTCATTTTTTTTTTATTAAATAAATCATAACCTCGAATTATCAAAATTTGTAATATTTATATCTCACGTTTTAACTCCTTTTAATTTTATCGAGCAGGTGGTCGCAAATAGCACAGCATTTACCTGGAAGAACGGATAACGAGATAAAGAACTACTGGCATTCGTATCTGAAGAAGAAAGTGATGAACAAAGCTGAAGAAATGGATGCTCACACCAAAACTTGGTATACAAGTTCAAGCTCAGATACTATGGATTCATCACCCTCTCCCAAGAAGGCCAGAATCGGAGCTCCAAATTCTGATTCTTCACTTGAATACGTTGAAAAATCATCAACATTTACTGACCAATCCATTTCAGAGACTTCTGAATTCCCTAAGGAGGCTAACCGCAGCTTCTTACCAAAGCTTATATTCTCTGAATGGCTTTCCCTAGATAATGTTCACGGTGGGAGCTTTGCAAATTCAGGTGATGGACTGATTTCTCATAATTCGAACATGCAATACACTCCCATGCATGGGTTTTTGTCGAATGACGGAAAGTATAGCGGCGAGTTTCATGACGGGCTAAGCCATGAGAGTGGTTCGGCTACCGAAATGTTCAGTTCGCAATTTAAGTTCGAAGAACAAATTTCAGGAAGTGGGATCGTCGATTTTATCTCCGGGGGTGATGTATGCAGTGATTACAACATGAATAATAACGTAATGTACTAAATAAGGGGAAGCTTCAAGGGCAAGATCAAGGAAGAATAACTTCTAATTATTCTTCTAATAATTAAATTGGTACTAATCAAAATGCTACTACAAATTATTTAAAAGAGGCTCCGTTCACAATGGAATAGGAAATATTGGGGACCAAATAAGCTTAATTAACGGTTGTTCTTCTGTTGAGTTGCTTTTGGAGACACCCTTAGTCATTTGTTTCATAATACAGTGCCCAACAATTTGTGCTGCTTCTTTCAGTATTTAAATTTCAAATAATGTGATCGAAAACTTCTACATCATGTGGTCCTTGATGTGTGGGCTTTCTTTTCTATTACGGGTCTAATTCCTCCAACATTCACACACCAGTTGCATAAAAGCTCAAGCTGAGATCCCAAAAAGAAATTCAAGGAACAATTAATCAGCGTAGATGACAACTGCAGATTGTTGTGCCATTAGCTCAAAACAGATTCTTAATTTGAGATTCCCGGACTCGTTAAGGTCATTGTGAAAGGGAATCCAAGAAATTCCCTACAAATGGGCATCTCCAATTCCGTGAACCAGCCCAAGCCAACCTGATTTAGGCTGGCATGGCCCACCCAATGAGATCTAGGCCGGCCAGACCTAGCTTGATTAGGCGTGTTGGCTCTAGCTTGATTAAGAAAAATGAGTGTACATACATGACATAAAAAGAAGCCGCATCCACTATATCTCGGCTCTGGCCACCTAGATTACTGACATTCTGTTATTTTATGGGAATGACAAATGTATGTCCAATAGTGAGAGCTACGGAATCCAATTCTGTTAGCCCATGAACCTTTTCCTCAACCAACAATGTGTGAGAAAAGACTCCATAAAAAGAGAAGGGAACATGGTTATTTAGAGGTATGTTCAATTTTAGTCAAACACAATTCTTCTTCAACTTACTTTCCTTCTCCAAACTAAAATTTGAGTTAAGCCTTGGAGCCCGTTAGACCCTCGACTGAACACTTTAAGCTTAATCTCCCTTATTTTGTAGGTGCTCTTGGTTAAAGATTTGACGTATGATCAACTGATTTTCAGTTGGCGTCGTCTGTGGGAATTCTGATAATTGTAATATCAATTCTTGAAGATAAAAAGTCATATGCCAAAAATTAAATAAATGAGTAATCTCAAATACAATGCAGCTCCACTTATTCCATCCAACCAACAAAACCAAAGGATCCCGATTGATTCGGACCGACAATTCAACCAAATCCCCAAGATCAAAGAATCTCAACAATTGAGCTTTAATTACATATGATTACGCAAAACATGTAGCAGAATCAAAACCTCATGATATAGTTTGTTGGGAAGTGGGCTGGCAAAGTAATGGCCCATCCTAGTTAGCTGGCCCAACTGACTAGGCGAAACTAAGGCCCATGTCTTGAGGTCAAGGTCGCCAACAACTCAAGGTTGCCTACAATTCAAGGTTCGGTTGCATCTTCACAAAACCGAACCACAATAGCCCAAGGTCAGGAACTATAAAGGTCCTTAACGGAGATGGGACAAAAGCTGAAATGACGTGCATTTAAGGAAACCGACCTCGACTTCCTGAGCATGAATCAAAAAGAAGGTGCGTGGATCAGCTTGAATTAGACAGCCGAGTAGATGCTTGATTGATTGATTTGTAGGCTAAGCAAGATTAGTTTTTGAAGAAAACAAATGGAAATTGCTCCTCGATGGTAGATGGTCTGGTCCATGGGACTAGGCTTCCCTTCACATATAAAGTATCACAATTCCTCCTACCACCAAAGTTCAAAATGCCGCAGATTGATGCTTATGATGGCGGAGAGAATCCGGCAGAAAAGCCCAAGAACAAGCATAATGAAAAGCATAGTAAAATCATGCAAAACAAAAAATTTGTATAACCATAAGAGCCATACTTGAAATCGGCTAGGCTTAGTTATAGTGCTGATTTGATTCTACTTGCTCCAAACTCAATCCACACATGTAGGCTAGGATTTTGAGACCTCTATACCTTCTCCTAAATTCTAATTATGAGACCAAGAGAGTGGGCTCTAATGTCTACACAAACACCCTTTAAATAGGCTTGTATTTTTGAGTCAATGTAGGACTAGGGCAGCCATCGATGAATTGATCGATCAATTGATGCCCACCTAGATGGAAATTTTGTAGGGTTTTCAGCATTTGATATGTGAGAGGGGTCGTATTTAAAGACTTAGGATAAACCCTAGGTCCCATTACTGCCCTATTTCATTGATCCAACCCTAGAGCGAGAAACGAGGACACAGAGAGAGCAATCTTAAAGGACTTGCTCCTCAAAGCTTGGAAAAAACTCCTACTTTGTGGTAAGAAGGCTTATCCAAATCTTAATCTCAGTTTTTATGCCTATTTATTATTGTAATTTTCGTACTTAAGCATGGGTAGTTATTTTCATCTCACATGAGTTTAAGTTTGCATTTTATAAAAGGAAACTTTGACTCTCGCATGAAAATTATAAACCTTAATAATAAATTTCCTTTTTATGTTGAAACAATATCAAAGCGTCTATATTCTAATACTTTAAGATAATTTTCCATGGTTGATTAGTAATGAATTATGACTATGAGAATAAAAGATAATACATTTTCTTGTTTTTAAGCAATGTATGAAGTTATGCTTAATTAAAACGAATGTGCATGATATATGATGTATATTAGAACTTCTAAGATCATTAGGAGTCTTGTTTAAAGCTTCAAATTAGGTTTTGGTAGGTGTTTTTAAGTAAAATGAGTTACTGCCAGTCATCGATCGATCGACCCTCGAGGATCGATCAATTGATGATGGCAAAATGTGTAATATTAGGTTAATTGCATGATTAGCGTTTTTAAAAGCATGATTAAGGTTTTACGTGTAATATTAAGTTTTTTTAATACGGATTATGTTTAACAGTAGGGTACGATTTGTAGTGATGTGAAGTTAATATCTTAAGATGTCCAGGATTGAGGATGAGCGGTCAAAGTAAGTAAATGCTTACATAATGGTTGAACGATTCTTTATCATGCAATATGTTTATTACACTAGGTATTCCTTAAATGCATGCTTCTTATTAAATAATTATGTCTTGAGCCTAATGTTTCAAACAAATGTTTATAATTGCATTGAAACGGATATTTATTTATTAAATGAATTAATTATGATATTTGAACATATGTTGTGTGGATCATCATGTACAAATGACGGACACATGGGTATAAAAACTTAACCCTATGGTCTATAGTTTGTTTTATTGTCTGGTCTTAAATCCAATGGTTTTATAAGTGACCGGTGCAATCATGTATGGGTGGTGGTTACATAAATGACATCGTTAGTGGTGTGGATTACCTGAGATTTAAATTTGGTCGGGCCACTAGCAATGACGGTATGTGTGTTTCACCGAAGCACCAATGTCGTACTACATGTCCAACGGGATAGCGCAAACCCTATCAAGAAGGGGTAAGGGCTCAACTAGACCATATGAAGAAAAGTTATAGATTATGAGTAATTATGATTTTTTTTTTTTTAAAAAAAAAAATTATCTATTGAGCATGATTCCTTCATTAGAATAATCTATAAATTGTTCCTGTAATTATGCAAATTCCAATTTCAAAACAAAACCATTTTTGATAAGCATACTAACAAAGCCAACACTTACCAATTTTTCAAAATCCATGACATTTTCAATTTCCAATGTCAAAGGATTATATTCTGTAAATTAAGGTTCTTTGCATGACGTGTTCTGTGATAATTTACTTACTATGTTGTGGACTTATGCAGTTATTTTTTCATCTGTAAAACATCTCGGTGTTTTGCAGTTTAACAGGTTATCAAGAAGATAGACCCATGCGATTCATAAGGTTGAAGATGCTAACCAAAAGGCTTGTGTAGATATGTTTGCATAATATAATTTAGACGGTAATGATCATTCTGAATTACTTTCTCTTCAAAGCTTTGTGTTTATAATTGATGATAGATGATAATGTTGATGATACTTAGTTTTGACTCAAATCATTGTTTTTAGTTATATTTTACTATGATAATTAGTGTTTAAAGTAGTAATTTTAAGGAAAAATTACATTTTATCCCCTCAATGTTTGAGCGGATTTTTAATTTAGATCTCAATGTTTAAAAATTTTGCAATGTACCCTCCCAATATTTGCTAAAAACTTTAATTCAGCCATTTTGTTACTTAAAGCTGTTTAAATTGACGGATTTACTGTTAACTCGATTTTTTTTACTGTTCACGGTTCATCCAATTTTTACTGTTCACTCGTTTTATTATTATTATTATTATTATTTTATTTTTTTTAAAAAAAAAATAATTTAAAAAAAACGAGTGAACAGTATATCCATCAATTTAGACGGCTTTAAGTAACAGAAGGTTCAAATTGATTTTTTTTTTTTTTCAAACATTGAGGGGTACATTGTGAATTTTGTAACAATGATGACTAAATTAAAAATCCGTTCAAAATTTGGAAGGAAAAAATGTAATTTTTTCTAATTTCAATTAATTACAAGTTAATTAGTGGGAAGGCACCACGAGTAACATTTTAAATTAATTACCATAATTAATTCATTTTGGTTTAAATAATTAGTTAACATAGGTTAGTTCAATTAACTCAGGTTAGTTTATTTAGGTTAGGCTAACCCTAGGTTTACCTAAACTCTAGTTACTTTTAACCTTGATTAACTAACCATGATTAAATGGTCATGATTACAAGCCATGTGTCATACCTTCATGGTTAAAAAATTTCTAACCATTTCAAGCTTGACACTTGGCATGCTAGGTGTCACTTTCTTATTGTTGCTTCCCTTCAATCATCCATTGAATGACAAGTGTCTCCCTAGGTGTCAACATCCAGTGGTGCCACTTGGCAAGATCTCTACCTTTGCTTGCTTTTCCTTTTTTCCTTTCCCTCCTTTTTTCTCTTTCTTTGACCCATTTTCCTTTTATTAGGCTTTCTCCATAGTCTATTACTTCAACATTCCAACTTTCTTGTCCTACACGTAACCCGACCCTTCTTGGGCGGAAATAAATTTCTATATCGAGTCCATTTTCTCCTGCTTTCGAAATTTTCCCGGGCCAAAATTCATTTTTATGCACCTAGAAATTTTTTTTCTTTGTACTTGTGGTTTGGACCCTATCCAACTTGGTAAAAATTCAAGTAACGTGTCTTGCCCCGGTTTTGACCCTATTTGAAATTTCAATTCTTTCATTGAAAAGTCCCTCTTCCCTAAACACGTGGGTGTATATATAATACTTATCATTTTATTCATCTCTACCTTTTTTATTATTTTATCATTTTCATTGAAAAATCCCTCTTCCCTAAACACGTGGGTGTATATATAATATTACTATTATATATAGTATATATATATATATATATATATATATATATATATATATATATACTTATCATTTTATTCATCTCTACCTTTTCATATTTTATCATTTTGATTATTTTTGTCGGGTATTAGAATTACATACAACCACCTTGAATGGTTGCATGAAAGGGCAAGGATGGGTACATGAGACATGAAATTTGTCATTCTTGTCTCTGATTCCATTTTCCCCCCCTCTCTTCATTTTTTTTTTTTTCGCGAAAAATGCCATTAGGCTGAAAATTTTTAATGGGCTCCCTCCAAGACCATTTTACTTGCACTTGGAACAAACCCATGTTCCCTTGGTCCAAAACAAAAGAGATATTTTAATGGTAGTCAGTTCAATGTTTTAAAAATAAGCCAATTTTGCCTTCCAAGCCCATTATTCATAAAATGGCCTGAAATTCTTAAGCTTGGTCAAGTACCCAATCTTAAAGCCAAGTCCTTCTTGAATAAGTCCAATTCCAATCCTTAAAAGAGCCCATTACCCTTGAACCTAAAATATCAAAGCCTATTTCTTTTTTTTCTTTAAAAAAGTCCCATGAATGGCCATAGGATGGCCAAAACCACCTACAAATGGTTAGAGGGTGGTTGGGTAACCCTCTTATTCTAGCCTCTCTTCTTTTTTTTTTTTTTTTTTTTTGAATTTATAGTTATTTTTGTATTATTGAGAAATATTTTTTGTTTTTTTGCGGGACAAAAATTTTGGTTGTTTGACTTTGGGATGGGGCCCCGGAGGGTGGGGGACATTGATGCAATCCTTAGATTTTTTTTTTTTTTTTATTTTTAAGGAGCATTGCTAATTGAGTGTTAATTTAGAGTATTGCTATCTACCAATTTTCCATCCAATTTCATCCCGATGGAAAGGATTTTTTTTTTTTTTACAAAACGTGGATTAATGCTATGGGAGTAGTCCCCGGTCCACTTTTTATAAAGGAAAAAAACTTTACAATAGCATTATTCCTTATATTAGAGGGGTATGTGTACTTTTCCTCTTAACATTTATTTAATTAAAATCGATTAAATTGCCTTTTATGGCACCAACCCTAACATTAATCCTAACACTCTGTTTGTGATCTAAGAACATATTTATAATAGCCTTGAATCGTTCAAACGAATTCCTATTTTATCAAAGGAGACCGTCTCGTTCAATCATCTTCTCAAGTTCTTACAAGCTAGCTTCAGACAACATATGTTGTGTATGTCCTCCGAAATTGTCAAACGTACGTATAGATCCTTTCAATCCAAGGGCTAGCAAATTTATGAGCTTCAACCTATGAAGTTGTCTGTGAGTATAAAGCTAGCCCATAAAAGAACAACAGCAACCACTACAATGATTGTGATAGGCGTCCATTTCAAGGCAATTGCCTGCATGTGTAGGAAAGGAAATTGAAACATTAAGACAACTGAATTAAAATTGTGCTTAATTTATTGGGCTGCTGATATGATGTAAGTAATTCTATTTAGTAGATGGTATATTATACAATTAATGGAATAACGTGACAGTGAAAAATTAAGTGTTAATTTAAGGTTAGATTTTTACTGTCACATTATAAAGTTATATGACAGTCATATAACAATTTATTACATAATATTATTCATTCAACGTGTATATATACCTCAAGGCACGGGGACCCCCATATTGAGGAGTGCATACTTCGAGGTTTTCGAGATATACTTTGCGATATTTCTGACAATATAAAAATAATAATATACAAGTCAAGCAAACTCAAGTAAAGGAAAAATAAATATGTGAAAATGAATATCACCTGAGTTTCTTCTTCCTTCTAAAATTTCAGATATGTGTTTAGTAACAATATCTAAATCTTGTTTCCGGTTAGAATTAAGCTTTGATAGGTTGGCCTGAGTTCTTGTATCAATATATTGCTTTCTAATATTCCCAATAATGCTCTCTGCCAAGCAAAGTATAGTATTTTAAAATACAAATACAAATATATATATATATATTTAAAACGTCTCGAGTTTTCCTATTTAATCGTTCAAATTATAGCCAAATAAATAAATAAATAAGTGCTGCGCATTATTAATATATATATAAGCTGGTTGAAGTAAATAGAAGTTACCGAATTTGAGAAAGGTGTACGGTCTCGTAATTTTTTCAATGAAGCTATTATCAAACTTCTCAAACTCCTTTTGCAAATCCTGTAGATAATGGAAAGCTAGTTTTCTTGGATATGAAGAATCGCACAATGTGATGAAGAAGATTCCATTCTCGACCAAGTAGCTTAACGTTAGAAGAATAAGTTAAATAGGGGTATATAAATATATATTAATGCCATTATCCTAATTGCTTAATTATCATGGTGAATTTTGTATTGCATGATCAGCCTCTCTAATTAGTTTTTTTTTTTTTTTCACAATATGTTATTGCAACCAAAATAATAATAATAATTAATATACTGTCATGACCAAAAAAAAAAACATGGCATTTAATGTCGTTTTTATTCTTGTCTTTTTCATTAAATAATTCAAATTTACGTCATTTAGGATTAAACGACATAAATCTAACGTAATTTATTTATAAACGACGTAAAATTTAAGGAAAGAGGTCGTTTATTTACAAATGCATAATTAAAAGTGATGTCGTTTTAAGAACAAACGATGATGAATATCATGATGTCCAATCCATAGTTTGTGCACATCAACTACGTTCGTCTCCAATGAAATTGGAAGTATGACCAATTAATGATGCATGATGAAAACATAATTGCATATATATGATGGCTTTCTTGAAATCTATAATATGATAAATAAAAGGAAAGTGAAAATAAAAGGGATACTTAAAGCAGTGATGATCCACGCGGATGGTCATCTTGGAAGATGCAGGTTTCCTCTTGAGATTTCTGTGAGTATGAATTCTGCTTGTGCTTGTATAAAATGAGATATTGTTGCCATTTTCCTCATTCAAATACCTTGGTCCTTGTGCGAGAGGCAACCCATCTGCCTAACCCTTCCAACTATTGTTAGCTTAACCATTTGCTAAATTAAGAGAGATTATGAATTAGATCTTTTCAAGTAATGACTTTTAGAAGATAAGGTCGATCTGGGTGGATCTGGGTGGGTTGTGAGTTACAAGAAAGGTCTTTTATAGGGCAAATGGGGAAAGGAAGTGAGAGAACTTGGAGATGAAGTTATTCCTTGGGTGTGCAAAAGAAACCATGGCCGGTGGAGAAAGGCTAGATTTGTTGAAGGGTTGGCAGAAGTTACAAGACAAACAGTTTCTAGTACCATAAGAATTTCATTTCCTTTCTTGTTTCTTACATCTTTTCTTTCATGTCTCTCTCTTTTCATATATGTTACGTATATGATAATAACAAAAGAAAACTTTTCGGATTGGCAAATAGATTTGCTGTGACAATTGTGGTGTTAGCATAAATTGGCATGTCTACTCTGACTACAAGAGTGGGTGGACGGCGTGTATCATTCTGTTCAATTGGGAAGAAATTATTTTTGAGAACTATATACAATGTGTTTAGAAAACATGTTGACACGAACTCCAATGAGACTAATCGCAGCAACCCTAGATAGATTGTCTTTCAAAATTTCGAGTGTAGTCACTAAATTGAAACGATGCTTAAGAGAATGAGATATGAAAAAGGCAGGGGTATCAAAATTGTCGAATAAAGGTGGAGAATGTGACTCAGAATATATACTCCGATACTTTATCGAGAATATCATTACAAAAAAACTGCATTTTTACCACGTTTATTTTTATATCACTTTTAAAAAGCGGTTTATCACTCTTTCGTAAACATTTGTGAAGCGTGGTAAATTTTTACCATATTTACCGCGCTTTTAAAAAAAGGTGGTAAATTTTTACTTTGCTTTTGAAAAAAAAGCGACGTAGAAATTTAGAAATTTCCCGCGCCTCTCGGTCTCCTTTTATCTAAATTTCCCTCATCTCTCAGTCTCCTTATTTTTTCTTCCTGCAGCCCTCGTCTCTCCGGCCAGTATCTCTCTCGCTCTCGGTCAATTTCCACCAGTGTCTCTCTCGCTCTCGGTCAGTCTCTCCGATCAATTCTCCTCATTTCCTGATCCTCATTTTCTGCATTTAGCCAAGAACGAGCAACCGCCAGGTAACCCATTTCATGGTTGGTTTCATGATTGTTGTTTTCTTTTTTTGGATCATTATTATTCTCTGAATCGCAAAATCAGAGACAATAATCCGTCATCCTATTTACAGAGCAAAGAAAGGAAGCGAGAAAGCAAAAAGACTAGTGTCTTTCACTTTCAGATTTGCTGTAACCACAAAAATCAAAAGCACTTCTCTTTGGGCAAGCCACCCCTCTGAAAAAAAAACCCTAAACCTTTTTGATTTGCTGTTTCTTCCACCAATCTGATTCCTCTCGGCAGGTATTTCTTCTTTGATTCTGTTTC
>FXXK01000770.1:28649-57640 GCA_900184695.1 Betula pendula | reverse complement strand
TCTGGCGAGCGTGGTTTCACTTCTTTTTCGAATGCATTAATGTCTCTAATTCTTCTGATGCCCAATCTTTGTTAATTTAGCCGCTTGTGCCCTCTTTACACGGGAGTGTCCTCTTTCGGGCTCTCCATCAAACATCTGGCGAGCAACCTCAGTGCTTCAGCAATTCTCACATAATTAGTGAACCACCGTATCCTCAACAAACGCGCTCATAACAACTACTATTCTCAAGCAACAACACCAAATTCTTGTTCACCCCTCAAATGTCATCGTATATATTCAAACAAAAGCGAAATCATTCCAGCTTTAACCTCCTGTAACCCTCTCAGAGAAACCAAGTGGAGAGAATGCATGCGAGGGCGAGATTATAGTGAGAGAGAGAAGGAATAAGTGTCTGAGAGGGAGAGGACGTCTGAGAGAGAGAGAGATGTCGCAAGGGTGAAAGAGAAAGGGAGATAATAATAACTTTTATAGTAAGGCTTAATTACCGGGGCGTGGATGCTCGGCCCTATGCAGTCTGGATATCTATTAGATTGCTAGGCCCAACAGGGGCTGCCAGCAGGCCCCAGGACTAACAGTTTTGTATCATACTATATGCATCTACAAGGTAAATTCGTTCCCCCCCCCCAAAAAAAAAAAGGTAAATTCGTTTTTTCAATTACTCTTCAAATTCAAGTCACTGTATTTTTTTGAATAAACTAATACCGTTACTTTTCTTTTCTTTTCTTTTTTTTTAATTGAAAACAGAACATGGTTACAAGGTAAGATTTTTCTTACTCTTTTTTACTCTTTATTCGAATAGAAGATAAAAATTGAAAACCAGTTTTAAATGCTTTCAAATATTAGACGAAAAGCGGCTCATTTTCCAATTTTTTTTCAAACATTCAAGTGGTATGTCATCTTGCCATCACCTATGTCTCTATTTACTAAAATAATAAACGGTGATATATCATTTCGGAACCAACATTTTGAAAAAAAAAAAAAAAAAATTTGGAAAACTTTGCATTTCTTGTTTGCTAAACCATGTAATCCATAATTAAAACTCTTAGAAACTTTCAGGACTTTTCATCTAGGAAAATAAAGCAAATAAAAATTAACATAAAAAAACAATACTAGATCAACCCCACGTAGCAAACATACTATGTTGTTGAGTAATGTTGATGGTAAGGCCGAGTAGAGGCTTTATTCCCGCGTCTTTAGTCTTTCACAAATACGACATCCCAAAGGCTCTGTTTATTGCCCGCGAAAAGAAATTGAAGAGGCATAGGTAGGGATTTTCACGAATCAAATGGATGACAAATGGACAGTCACGGGAAATAATATAAGATTCTGGCGCTACAAAATCCCGTAGCTTTTCCAAACCCCTCACAGCTCTCTTTCTACAACTTCCTTGTAATTTCTCTCTCTCTCTCTCTCTATAGCTCCAATTTCCATTTTCGTTTTTCTGTAGATGTAATGGAATCAGAGAGCGTCGATTGGAACAACGCCGAATACATAGGTTTCAAAGATGACACGTACGAGAACTTTGATGCACCTCAATGGATCAATCTCTCTGCCCCGGACGAAACCATTGATGATGAATCCTGGTTCTGCAATCCAGGTAACACCCAAATATTCCTTCAATTCCATGTTTGGTTCCCGAGAAACCAAAGGAAACAGAAAAGAACAGAAAATTTTGAATCCCAAGTTTTGCCAGGGCCTTTCTCTCTCGTCTCTCTCGTCTCTCTCTCTCTCTCTCTTCTCTCCTCTCCTCTACTGATTTCCCTCTCGACTTTGCAGATTGCAAGTATCCGGAGAATGCTAAATATTCGAAGCCTGTAATTGATTTAATTTTGTTTATTTGATTCTTATAAGTTTCTCTTTTTCAACCCTCTGTTCGTCCTTTTCTCAAATCTCTCACACTCTCTCACTTTCAGGTACAGGTACGGTTTCATGTTCGGCCGCCCTTTTCTCAAGCCGACGAAGGTGGATTGGGCCCTGTTGGTTTTTTTTTTTGTGGATGATAAAATTTTCAGCACGCTACCTAAGGTTCATCATGCCTATATGCAATTCTCGGATAAAGGAATGGATTTGAGCTTTGTTTTATTGTTTTATTTATTTATTTTTTTTTTGGAAGGATTGGAAATGGGTACAAATCAAGTATATATTAAAAGAAAAAAATTTGCGTTAAATGGATGTTTCTTGACGAGGGTTTGATTGGATAATGCTTGATTTCTGTTCCTGGGTGAAAAAGATTTGATGGGTGCATATATAGTTATTCCTTGCGTATCCGTTGTATTGCTTTAACTTAAGGTTCATGCCTATAAGCAATTCTCCGACAAAGGTATGGATTTGAGCTTTTTTTTTGGAAGAATTGGAAGTGGGTACGAACAAAGCATTCGTTTTTGTTAAAAAAATTGCATTGCATTGATATTTCTGGATGAGGGTTTGATTGGATAATGCTTGATTTCTGTTCCTGGGTGTGAATGATTTGATGGATGCATATATGCTTATTCCTCTGCTTATGCGTTGTATTGCTTTAACTCAAAATAGCTGTGGTGTTAGAATTGCTATGTGCAGTGCTTCCTTTCTTTTGAAGTGCGATTCTATTAGAGGCTACATTCAGAGTTTTTTAAAATGGGTTTAACAAATTATGGTGAAAAGGAGGTAATTTTTAAATATTAAATGTTTGCAATTTTTGGTTTTTTGAAATGGGTTTGATCGAGTAGTGCTAGTTGTCTGATAAAGGTTTTGCAAAGAGTGCTGCTTCAGAAATTTTGTTTTCCTTTTACCTTACAAAAGTTATGGTCTTGAAATTGCCATTTTGAGTGCTTCGTGCATGCATTCTGTGAAAATAGATAGTCACATGATGAATCTTTCTGCTTGCTGAGTCATGTGAGATGTTCCCTAGAATGTTGAGTGTGATGATATGTCCTTTCGAACTACCACCATAGTGGAAGATGCCATTGTTGACGCTGTCCGCTTGGCTAAGTATAACTGTTATGCACCATCAGTTGTCATTCTGCCGGTAAGGCGGTAGTTTCTGCATCTACTATGAAATATCATGGTCTTGAATTTATGCTCCCTCTATGGCCTTTTGTAGATCAGAACTATTCTATCGTGTTCATCTGTTCTTGCATACTTTTCCTTTTCTTTTTTCCTTTGGGTTTTTATTCGATGATATTTATCCTCTTTATTATCAATTGAATTCTGTATTCTTTTTGCTAAATTTCATGGCAAATATCGTGTCCTCTAATTGTACCCTAAGCAAATGTATTTCTGTTTTTCTTTTACAAAATTGATTGTAATATGGGCGTGCTTCATAAGAGGTTTTGATGCTTTTTTATTTACCTGATAATTGGTGTTAATCACTAGACTGGATCAAAAGCTGAAGAAAGCTTGCCAGAAACCAAAATACCCAAAAGAGGAAAGTGTAGAACACATGTCAGCTTTTAATGTTTTTTTTTTAAAAAAAAAAAAATTTATAGAACATATTTTTTAAATAAGCTTCCTAGACATTGTTTAGGCTATTAATTGTGCCATGTTTATATCTTACACTGTTCTTTCAGGGGAGAATTGGCGTCCACATCTTTAATTTTTTAAAACAAGGATGCTTTTCCTTTTTTCTTCTGGGGTTTATTTTGTGTTTTTCTATTGGTATGAATAAATTGTTATTTTGTCTTCGCTTGGTTTCCACGAAGAAGTTGTTGGATATTGTTTTACGTGTTGTTTTGTCAAGTAATGAATGTTGTCAAATGTTTCAAGAATTCAGTATTTTTTTTTTCCTCTGAAGTTTATTAGAATTTTCTGGGCTACCAAACAGAGGTTGAAATTTTTAATTGATGCTGATGTTGGGGCATGTTTTGATGCTGATTGTGTATTGGTGTGTGGTTATGTTCTTGAATGAAGGTTGGAGAAACAGTCGAGGTTTTTCTTCACTATGAGGTATTTTGAGGATTGTGTCACAAATGGTGAATGGGATTAGGTGGAGAAGTACCTCTCTGGGTTTACAAACAAGCTCTATTCAAAGGATATCCACTCAATGCCACTCTCTAAAGTCTTACATGTTCAATTGAATCATATTTCACTTGGCTCATTCTTTTTGCTAGTTGATATAAGAGGCCAACGCCCTAGCCACTTTCGAAGTAGGTCTTTCCTTGCTACCTCCTTTCTTAAATACTCCTGTCAGCAAGGCTCAAATTCATACCAACCATGAAACATTGCTGGACAATGTAATCAACAAGTACAAATGGAAGGAAGTTCTTGCAAACATGCAGACGGAAAAGAAATAGATGGATTCACTGAGATCACTCTCAGGCCGCTGGATCTTTCTGACATAGACCATTTCATGGTGTGGGCTTCAGATGATAAGGTGCCTAGTTTTTGCTCATGGGAACCCTACACTTGTAAAGAAGATGGCATAGACTTTATCAAGAACAAGGTTATCCCACCTACGGTTTAGGGCAATTTTCCTTGACAACCGGCCAATTGATAGCCATTTCAGTGACCGAAAATTCGGGCATTAATGATAAGTGCTGAGGTGAGCTTGGCAATGTCTTGAGTTCCAAGTATTGGGGGAAAGGGATTGCACTAGGACAGTGAAACTGGTGGCTGATACTATATTTAGTCTTTCCTTTGACGATTCCTAAGGACGCCTTCCTTTAAAAATCCAGCATTTTTCCAGGACCCTATGTGAGGCTATATTATCCACATCAGCAAAACCTGCCAATCTTTCAATATATGATACGGTGCCTTTTCCTCTCAGCACTAAGCTTAGGTTGTGGCCCTGCTGGAGGAGGGACGATTCTTAACCCATTTGTATGGTTCCACTGCTGAACAATTGCATCTACTTCAAAATTATTCTGACAATACTTGTAACAATTCTTTTTTTTTTTTTTTTTGTGGCTAAGCTTATGAGTACTTTTTCTTCACCAGCAGAACAGGCAAACTAACTTTTTTTCTTCTAGTGTGAATAGTGAATAGGCAGTTACAAAAAGTTTTTTATTACTTTCTCTCTCTCTTTCTTTCACTCTCTCTCCACTTCTTTCTTTTACACTCTTTCCAACATAAAGTAATATTTAAAGAAAATATATAGTAGAATAGATAATTTGTTGAAGTGTATAAAAAAAATAGTTAAAATAGATATTTGTACTTTTTTAATAGTTGAACAATTGTATGGTTCTTAACCCATTTGTATGGTTCTACCGCTGAACAATTGCATCCACTTCAAAATTATATGGTATTCTGACAATACTTATAATAATTCTTTTTTTTTTTTTGTGGCTAATTTGCTAGCAATTTGAGCAATATATGTCAGAGATTTCATATGGGTCTTACTTGCCCACGTAGGTGGTCGGACAGGTAGGATGAGATCAGCTCTCACAAGCTATTTGGATTAAAGAATACTTTGTCCATTGGTTAGGTGTATAAAGAACTCTGTTTATCATTTTTCGGAAGAAATAAGTTTAATTGGCTAATGAGCATCAAATAATGTTACGAGTGAATGTCTCCATGAAGCCATATAAGTAAACCACACCAAAACTTGGGAAATAATAGGGCATTTTTCTTGGATGAGTGAAATTACACTAGCACAAACTTTCTAAGATTACAAGTCTACATCCTTGTCTAAGCAGATACTACGGGAGAGAGCTTTTGTATACATTTGAGGCCCCTTCTTCCTGGCCCCCCACAAAAGAAACCTTCATGTCTTTAGAATGCATTAATTCAACAGAAACATTGAATTTAGGAAGCAATTCCGCCATCTGAGCATGTCCTGAAAAGGTCAAGACGAGAATCCCCCAGGCGGAGAGAGTATATTTTTTTCTTGTATTCAGCCCAGGTGAAGGGCCTGTAGAGAGACTGCCTGTTGGGGGCCACCATTTCTGGAGGTGCAGCTATCCTTGCTTGGAGGGGTGGGGCCCCAAAGAAGGCTATTGATATTCTAGGCTTGCATGAGTTTGTTAGAGCCCTGTGTCGCACGCTTACAAATCTCCCATTTGTCATAACCTTCAAAAACACCACAACAAATATATAGAATGTTTTAGCTACAAAATACTCGGGAACAATATCTTGCCAGCTGTCTTTAGTTTTTAATTTCCAAGGGTTACATATTGATACCAAAGATTAAGCAAAACTTCATTTTATAATTTTATTTTTTTAGAGGGTGGGGTGGGGGGACTACATGGTCGGATCTGGCTCAAGTGGTAGAAGCCTTAGATTCGGTGATATCCTCGTCAAGTCTAAGGTTCAAAAATCACTTTATTGCAAATAATTTTTTAAAGTTATGCTCACAATGAAGTCAAGTCTAACCCGATTTGTGTAGAGAGTGCTTTATACGAGTTTAAAATTTGTTTTTTAAGAGTTGGTACACAAAGACGTTTGGCAATGGATTGGATTGTCATGTTCATAAACTTTGTTTTTCTAAAAAAAAAATATTCCCACTTTTTATATCACATCAACTACTTTTTAATAACTTTATTTACTTTTTATATCACATCAAATATTTTTTATTACCATTCAAAAAAAATACTCACTAAAAAACAAAAAAATTTACTTTTTCATACAAAAAATTTATAACATTCCTTCTACTTTATATCATATCAAAAGTCAACAATCTCTTAATTTAAAATTCCTTATTTAGGATTTTGAGCTTTTTTATTTTTTTTATTTTCGGTCTTATCTCATCTACAGTTGGCAGTTGCAGACACCTTTCGGTTCCATTTGTTCACAAAACATCGATTAGTGTGCGTGTAAAAGAGAGAGAGAGGAGGAACCTGTAACAAGTCACCCACATTAACCCAAAAGGCAGTAGGGTCAGGAGGGACCGGGATCCACACCCCATCCTCAATAGAAATTTGAAGACCACCGACATCGTTGGATCTGAGTAGGGTCAAAATCTGAGGGTCAGTATGAGCTCCGAACCCAACCTTACTGTTAGCATAGGATGGTGAAGAGTCCCAATCCTTGCAGTCCACTTGTATTGGTGGATAGTGATTGAGCCTGAGAATTGAGTCACTATCAACGTCCCTGATCAACCTGCTGAACACTGACGTGTCAGAGACCATAAGGCCCTCTGCCGTCAGATCTAATAGCTCACATGCCAGCTCCCTAACTGCTTCAACATATCCACTCACAGAAGACCTGTCATCCCGCAAAACACAAATCACAATCACACATCAGTCAAATCTCCCCCCATAAGTGTAAAGCACTGACACTGTAGTTAAACTCACACATGTCTCTCAGTCTGATTGACCAGTGCTTTGCTTCGCCTTTTCGGTGACAGTTATCAATTTTAGATGTATCTATTTTTGGGCGTTTTTCTCGCCTTTTTAACTCTTTTTTTTTTTTTTTTTTTAACTTACCTACTTACAAAAAAAAAAAAAAAAACTTTTTTCATTTTGATTTGATTGGACCTTACTCTGATGTATCTCTGTCTTGTCATTCTGATAGTACTTTGTACGAGCGCCCTTTTTTGATTTTCTATTAATTTCTACAATGAAAGCTTATCCCCACGCGCCAGCTTGGCCTAGCATTTGCATTACAGACCAACCAAAGCTATCCCTGCCTTCTGGGAGAAATCCTTCTTTATGCTTTTACAAAGTCACGTGTTTTGATGGTTCAATCAACCATCTTTTCTTTTCGGTTTCAAATTAACGAGCTTTCTTGTGTCAAAATCCAGTTGCATACATATAGATAGATTCCCAGTACCGTAAGGAAAGATTGATAAAAAAAAAAAAAAAAAAAACTTATTTGTTCAATTCAAATTCGTGGGTGACAAACTGAACCCTAACAAGCCAACTTGTGCTGCGACGCTATTGGGATAACGAATATATCCTGTTTAACAAGTGCAAAATCATAATGATTGCCTTCTGAATTAATACTACAATAAAATCCTCAACATTATTATTTTCCATTATATATATATATATATATATATATAAACTCGAATTGTGTGGCTAGCAAATAAATAGCCATAAATATATTTATGTTCTTTTTGTGTGATATATGTAACTTGAATTGGCGGAATGCCAGCAAAGTTTGTGAGCATGGTCTTATTACTATCATGCAAATTAGAATTAGTATCTATTGACAAAAAACCTACAAGTTATATATATATATATATATGAATAGCATATAATAGTTGAAAAGAGAAGGCAAAAGAAGCATGCAACCATATATTGCAATGCGTAAAAGAATGAAAAAGAAATAAATAAATATAGGGAAGAAAAGAGTAAAAAAACCTGAAATTGGAAGGGTCATTGGAGATGGTTTTGGATCTGTGAGCGATGGAGAGTGGATTGGTATTTAGTGTAAGATATTCCACCTCTCCCGTATCACCATTGAAGCCTATGTTCTTGCAGCCATAGCCTAAAGGATCAGCCGGCCCAGGCGGCCCAGCCCGTTGTTTTTCAGACACTGGTAGGGCGAAAAAGCTAAGGACTTGTTCTTCTAGTTTTTGTATGATGTTCTCAGGGACACCGTGGTTGACCAACTTAAAAAAACCATATTCTTCACAGGCCTTAACAATGAGCTTTGACACCTCTGATCTCTCGCCCGAGAGGTCGACTACAGGAAGCTCCATGGCTCGAAGCTTTTCGGTCCCAAGCGGGGTTGGCGAGGCGATCACTATCACCATTGTAACTTTCTAAACGGAGAGAAAAAGAAGCAAAAGTTGGCCGGGAAAGATAACAAAAAGTGAGAGAGAGCGAGAGAGAGAGAGAGAGAGTGTGTGATATGAAGGACGAGAGAGAAGGTAAGGGAGTCTTAGAGAACTGATAATGAGATATTTATGGGCGAGAGAGAGAGAGAGAGAGAGAGACAGGGTTTGTAAGAATTGGAATTATACTCTTATAAAATAGTGATGGGCTACCATGAGGTCACACTCGTAGCTACGTCTATGGCTTTCAGAAAAAAAAAAATGATCGGAGATATTTTTGTGCAAAAATTAACTGTAAATAATTCTTTCCCAATCTCACATTTTTTTATCATTAATTTTTGAATTAAAAATGTTGAGTAGTTTTTTTTTTTTTAATAGTAGTTAAGCCAAAAAACATAACGTAAATATAGATTTGACAAGAACCATTACTCTACTAGAACATATACAAGTTTGCAAGAATTTTTTTTTTTTAACTAAAAAAAAAAAAAACAATATTAGGTAGTTGTAAAATTGTTTTAATTCTTTCTCCATATTTGGTTGAGGGTCCAATTTCTAGAAAAAGTATTCTGTGTTCATTAGATTTCGTGCCCTGAATTTGGGTGGAGCTCGTGATACTCATCAATAATGGTCTCACACAAACCATTCCCCATTTAATGCTGAAAGATTTCCGGTGAATTAAGGAATCTAGACTTTTGGTAAGTACAACTATTAAATTCTTTGTCCCACAAAAAAGGTTGACTTTCTTTACTCTTGCTTGACTGGGAATTAATTTCCCCTCTCCTCCCAACCCCCCATCAATAACGTTTTTTTTCTGCTTTAGTTGGATATAATAATAATAATCACCTTTAGTACAGCTTTTTTGACTTTTGGAACCTTTTAATTACTTTCTCTTTTTTTATTCTATGCTTCTTGGGCAAGAAAGCTGATTCTAGACCCACCCACCTATCCCCTTCCGTCTCTCTTCTTATTCCATTTGTGATTATTCCAAGAAAAATAATATAAGCCACTGATTTATTTTTCAAAAATAGTATTACTGTTTATGTATTTCATTTATTACTTAGTTCAAGATAAATAATCAGCTACTCTTTTTCTTTTTCTTTTTCTTTCTTTTTTTCCAAAAACAATATTAATACTGTTTATGTACGTATTAGCTTTCATTAGTTTTTTTAATTTTTAATGAGTTATTAATCAACAGAAGAAGAGTTATAGGTGAAGGAAAATTAATCTGAAAACCTAAAGCTATTTTAAGAAACCTAGTTCTCAAAAATCATATTCATAAATTTGACCCAAAAAAAAAATCACTTTTTATTTATCTACATTGACAACTTCTGTATTTTAGCAGTAGAAATACCCATAAAAACATACTAAATTAAATTCATTAATCATAAACCCAAAAATCGTACTAAAACATGCACTGAAAAGCCAAAAATTCACAGCCTTCTATTTCTTTTTTTATTTTTATTTTTTCATTCAAAGCCTTCTATTTCTTTATATCTACAAACAAAAAGCTACTCCGATCCAGCAATCAATTCTCAGCCCTTTTATATATCTTTTCCTAGCTTCCTTTATTGTGATATAGGCTGAGGTTCTGTACGTTGATTGGGTTACTCCTATTTCAAAAGAGTGCCACCGCAACCCACGTGTTGGCATCAAAGTTAAGCTTAATTGGGTGCTCATATTTCTATGTAGTACAAGTCAAAAGTATAGACCGCCCATCGAATTTTTGTATATTTGTAACAAAAATCACATGTTTTCATCGACCGTCACAGATATTTAAAGCCTAGCCTATATATTTCACAGTTTCATTCATAGGGCCGGCTGCAAGTTGCCCCATGATCAAGTTAATTAATGTTTAGTCCAATAGCATTAGTCAGTAATTCTTCATTAATTATGAAAACGGGATCGTATGCTAATATCTGAAAGAAAAAATAGTAGGATTTTTTTTTTCTTTTTTACTTATGTCAGTAATATTACTTATTATCATGATGAATTGGGACAAACATTTTTCACGAACTGGTTTAACTATTAGGTTACCACGCATCTTTAATCATGTGTACGTCTCTGACATTGTTTTTTTAATAAACATTAACGGCTGCTCATTGAGTTAACAAGCGATTCATAGTTTTTGGTCAAGTGGGCCTGCCAAAAATGAAACAAATTAAGCTCAAATAGCAGTAGTTATAGTAAAAATCTGTAATTGGAAAGGGTTCTAATCGGAGAACGAAAGGAAACGAAAAGAAAAGAAAAGGCAAGTTGGAGAAGAAAGTACCTGTGGAAAGCGCAAATTGGCGGTTTTGGAGGATTATAGAGGGTGGTTTGGGAGACAAGCTTGAAAATGGGAAGAGAGCCTTGCCTCCATGGTTGCAACGTAAAGAGTGTGGGAGCTTCAAGCTTTCCATGGTTGTCTCCCTTGTGGATAGTTTGGCTACAAACATGCTAGCAAGAGGCACATGTAAGAGGCATGATTAAACTTCAAGGGGTTGGCTTAATGGTTGAGGCTTGAGGTCCTTAGAGAATATTATCACATAAATTTTAGGTTCGAGACTTATTAGGTATAAACTCTCTCTTGGAACCAGCTACCCAGGCGAAGCCTGCGACTCAATTATTCAATGATGAGAGTGGTGCGAGATATTAGATCGAGGATTTAGTCAATCGATCTCAAGATCTAGCCTTTACGCTCGATAAGCTTTATTGTGAGCCTGATGTGCTGCTAGGCCGCAAAGAGTAAAACCGAACCGTTAATGTATATTACAAAAATATATGAGATGCACATAATTAAGGACACATAATAGCCTATTATAATGGTTTGTACGAAATTTTTGTCCAATGAATTGCAGGTTGGATGTACAATTTAGGGTTGTAATTAAGTCCACGTTTCATGTTCGTTAATCATATTGAAGTAAATGAATTAAAAAAAAATCAAAAAAGAAAGAAAGACTATATATAGCACATAATAATCCAAGAAAAGCACATAAGACTATACATAAAATATGTGGAATGAGGCTAGTCATAATAGGAAATATTATAGGAAAGAAAATCATAAAATTAATCCGAAATACTACTGAGTAATAACAAATTGTACTGGGAAATAAATAAAGGAGTTTGCTAGAACACCTTTTAAAGGTATTTTTAGGGATCATTCTAGAATCAATAGGGTTTACGCATGAGTACTAATAATCTCAATAGAATCAGATTATGATATTAGGCTAATAAGATGAGTATCCAAAATATATTTTAATATTTGCTCAAATTGAACGTAGTAAATATCCAAAATATATTTTGGGTATGTTTCCAACACATTAACAAGCTTATCAACAAATGCAATAGGTTAGAGACGGTTGCGTGCAAGAGATAACTACGCATAAAATGACAATTTATTTAGTGTGTTTGTAAAAGAAATCATTATAAACAATTCAACCATATTTTACATTACTCTAATTGTCACAAAATATAAAATATAAAAGAACTAGATGTATATATATGAGAGACACCTATGTTTTGTGGGAAGTAGCATAGCAATTAGCAAAAGTAGCTCGAAGGTGATGTAAACAAATACATTATACATGGTACTTAATTAGCTTCTAGACTAAACCGATCGAACCGATCAACAACAAATTGTTTATTTCTACGACAAGAGACAAATAAAAATTCACTTAATAAAAAAGCAATAGCCTGTAGTAAATGAATTAAAAAAATTATGCCCACAAAGAAAAAGAAAAAGAAAAAGAAAAGAATAAAGAAAGACTAGACAGCACGACAATAAGCAGGAATACTTACCTAATCCCTTACCAAAAGTAGATTTTAAAAGAGTTTTTTTTTTACTTTTTGGGAAATATTTAAAGTTGGGTGTTGACTCTAATAGAAGCAGGATTTGCAATTCCCATGCACTCCGCAGGCATATATTACACACACTTCGAGGCAACGACCGCCTAATTAAATCGGAAATCAAAGGACGTGCTTTTATTCGTTCGAAGCCACTTTAAGTCAATTCTTTCATGGATTTTACTGTTGTTGCATTTTATCATTTTTTACATTTTAAAGAATAATATTTATCATTATCGTAAATGTTTTTTTTTTTTTTTCATTATCGTAAATGTTATTATAAGTGGACCTATTCATTTATTTCATCTAATTAACCCACTTAACCATTATTAAAGTTTTTTTTTACTGAAAATGGTGACTTAATTATAATTAAGAAGACGGTAGTGGATCACTATCCTGGTACAATTAAGGCCTAAGCCTACGGTTTCTCTCAAAGAAGCACACCACAAATACAAATTAAAAATTGTCCCCACAGACCGACGTTTCTCTCTCTCAGCAGTAGCAACCATGAGCCCAAAGTCCAACGCAGTAATAATTTTTATAATGCTAGACGCAGAACAATAATTGAAACCCCAAAAAGCGATAGTTATCTTGATAGTTTTTACTTTTTTATCGCATGATTAATATATTAAGTATCAACTAATTCATATTTATCCGTTTAGCTTTTTGGAGAGGAAAAAAAAAAATACAAAATCAATTTTCATGCAAGAGCGAATAATGTCTGTGTTTGTTTGTTAAATACTATTTTTTTCACTTTTTTTTTTTCTTTTTAAATTCAACTCCACTTTTATTATTTTATCAATTATTCTATCACATTACTCATTTTTTTAATACTATTCAAATAAAAAATTTATTATATATATTTTTTTATGTCACAACAATTACTTTTTATTACTATTAAAAAAAAAAAAACTTCAAAAATCTTTAACAAACACCCCTTTATATAACTATACACATGGTTCAAAAAAAAAAAAAAAAACATAACACATGTTCAATGTTGGCTTAGTCACTATTAAAAAAAAAAAAAAAAGCTAAACTTGACAGGTCACCATTATTAAACCACATTAGCTCACTCCTCTACCACATTAGATGGTAAAGTAAAACAAGAAATTAAGTTAAAAAACCAGTTCTTTTTCAACTCCTCCCATAACTCAGGCACAAGTCACTCCTCACCCAAATCTTCTTTTTAATAGTGACCGTAAAAATCAACATCGACGTAAAACATTAATATTAATCTATTCAAAAATTAAACCCATATAAAATAAAAACATATAGCATAATTATGAAATAATAGAGTAGGATTCGAAAATGAGATGTACGTGCAAGCTATGGAGTCAACAATCGTGTTCATAATTCTAAAGGTTGACAGTTGACAGCGATTAAAGATGCCTAAAGGTTCATAATTCTAAAGGTTCACTCCTCTGCCACATTAATGGTGTCTGGCGTCTGCCGTACGTCTCTGCCGTCAGTCGCTTAGGGTATGTTTGGCTATTTTCTGTGGTCCAAGGCTATGTTTGACAGAGGACGGGACCGGTCTTTGTTAACCCCAAAAAAAAATTCACATTAAAATATTTTAATTTCTTATATTCTTTAAATCACTTTTTTAACATTTTTTTTTTCATTTATGTTGCTGACGTTAATCATATTTTCAACCCAGACTTTCTTTACAAATTTTCCTTTCTCATTGCATGTTTGTTATCTGGAAAGGCCATCAGATGCAATGCACTGAGTAGCTTGATCATGACAGCGGATATTTCGATTTTATTTTGTGTGGACGTACTGATTGTGCCCTATTTGTTTGAACCCCTATCAAAACAGATTAAATTTAACTGTTTTTTCACATGAAACTGCCTATATATTGTATCGTACAATAAACAACCTCATTCACAGGATGTGAATCCTATTATATCTCCTTGGTTGGTGTTGATTATCTGTACACTTCACAATTGCATGTGAAATTGTGACGTCAGTACCACACACAAATATTGAAGAAAAGCATATGGTAAATATATAGCTCTTAGGATTTGTTTGGATTTATAATTTAAAAATAGTGATTTGATAACATAGTTAAAAACTTAGTAAAATCGTAGTTTAGTATTTAAAAACGCACCCTTATGTTGCTACCGGTTCAGATTTTGTATGGCTAGATTTGGGATATATATGAAATTGAATTTCACATTAGACCTGCTGTCCGATCGAGATTTCCTATGAGTCCATATAGTATTAGAAAATCTGTAAAACACACAATCCCAAACAGTAGACGAGTTCCATGTTAAAAACGACACTTGCTAATTGGTTTTATAAATAAAAACTATGAGCATATTCTCCAAACTAAGAATTTGTATTAAAAAAATAAATGTAAGCCAATCTTTTTTAGAGCAACAATTAAGCAATGGATGTGGATGATTCTCATCCCCAAAAAAGAACAGAAAAATCATTTTAGGAAGAAGGTCCATAATTACTTGAAGCTCCAAAACAACGTTGTTTTCCTCATGAGTAGATTTCACGTATATTGGCTGAAAAGGATGGAATATTAATTTATATTCATGCCTGGAATCTCCAATATTATAGTGTCAAGGCCATATATAATGCAGATACACGCACTTGTTCTAATAATCACCAATAAAAACACTAAAGAAAATGACGTTTAAAAGCCATGCATATATAGATCGACAAGGATTCGCAGAAATATGATAAAATGAATGGCCATTAGTTGAACACATATTTTATTGATGAAGCATCTGATTATCAATTAAATTTGGGAGTCCTATCAGAAAGAAACCTGGAAAACGAGAGAATTGATAGAATGAAATGGTGGTCATCTCCTGGGTAGGGTTGACAGTTGGGAGGTTTTTAATTTTCCAACTTGTATATACTTTAATCCACGACCCATCAAATGAACCAAGAGCCACAGCACGATGAACATGCTCCAAACATCATCTTTTAGTCATACAATAAAATTTTGAAAACTGTTAACGTTAGAACTGAGATCATACAAACGCAATGCACTTGTGTGGGTGTAGTTGTTATCTACCGTATGGAGTACTATATATATATGTTCAATTGCCAAGCTCTAGAGAGTGATAGATTTGGTCTTTGGACTTTCCGAGTTTATAGCTTGGATTACGACCCACCCCCACCTTGTGGGGACCCAATTAGTTTAATTAAAATAAGGAACAAAGTGATAATTTTACTTGTTTTTAAAACTAACTGGGGATCTTTTCCACCTTGGGGAGGTGGCTCATGGGAAAACCTTATCTCACGTAGAGGTGGTCGCAAGGGTGGTAGGTCCCTTGTGACCCATCCCAGCACAAGAGAGGGACCCCCAACCTCCGTGGGGTGGAAGTGGGTTGTCGGAAAACTCTACTACCACATGTGGAGATGATTTTTCCCATCGCCAAACTAATCTCACAAACTAGGAAAGCATAGAAGACCAATTTTATCACTCTTTAAAATTCAAAATATTTTGATAAACATGAAATTAAACCATGCACATTAGCCATTTAGAAATTTATGGCTTGTGTACGTTTAAGCAATTTGGGAACTGACACCTAAACAATGAGCATCTCATGTAGAATGGGCTTTTGTTTGTTTATTGGTTAGAATTGGAAACGGCTGTGAATCTAAAGAAATTAAAGCCCAACTACAGTATACATGTAATCAGATTAGTAATCAAGCGCATTGCATGCAGCAATTACATGTAATCAAGCGCATTGCATGCAGCCAATAATTGCGAAAAAGTGACATGCTTTCGTTTTTTTTGTTCTTTTACAGGGAAAGGAAGGGACGAAGAGGTGACAATTAGTCTTGCATAACACTTATCTCTTTTGCTTTGTCTTCAATTATTTTGCTTTATCTCTAAGTTTTACTCATTGTTTTACTTTTCTTTATATGTTCTATTAAAGAAGCCTAAGAGCATTTCCAGCAATAGTAGGCAATTTAGCTACTCAAAAAGCCTCATTTTCTATTTGCCTATTTATTTTTCAATATAAACCTCAGCAGTTTATCTATTTCCACTCTCTACTTTCTTTAAATATTATTATCAATCCTTTTTTTATTCTTTTTTTTTTTTTTTCATTCTCTCTTTCTCACTCTCGCTCATCTTGCCCAAATCCCTTTCTCTTTCCCTTTCTTTTCTCTCTTCTTGTCCTAAACTCCCTAATTCAAAGCTTAATATGTACCGAACAGCAATGGGATTTTTATGTTTGAACAACAATGGGTTGGTGCAGAGCTTTGGTGTTTGTTTCTGGAAATTTTTTTTGCAAAACAATAATTTCTCTTGATTCTTAACAAACTCTGGGTTCGGCTTGATTCTAACAAATTATGTTTAGTGACTGCAGAAATTGGGTTATAATTAATATGGGTTTATAATATGGGCTTATTGTTTATCTTCGTTCTCTCATTCTCGCTCAGGTCTCTCTCGCTCAAGCTCACTGTATTCTCTCGGCATGCAAAAAAAAGTGGGAGATGAGTGCAGAGGGATATGGGGTGAAGAAGATAAAACAATAAACAAATAAATGTGACCTTTTTTCTTCAATTGTTTATTCCTTATAGAATGAACAGTGAATAGGCTCTTCAGCCTATTTATTGTTCATTCTAGAACAAACACTATAAATTGCCTAATCTGTTGGAAGAAAAAAAATGCTGATAATAGTCAATTTGATTATTTTGAAAGTTTTTGCCTATTGTTGGAGATGGCCTAAGAGCGTTAATATTTATCCTCGAAGTTGGCTCAAATTATAAAGCTTCAGTTTAATGGCATTTTTATTAATGTCTAAACTTGAAATTTCCTTTAAGTGTAATAAGTTTTTTAGGGCTACACTTGTTGTCGAAGCCGAAATTTTATCTGATTTGTATGCAAAGAAGCCGTTTAACACGAATTCAAAATTTATTGCTCATGAGGAAGTACAAGAGTACTTGCGTTGAAAGAATTTCTTGTCATAAAATAAAAAATTTTAAAAAAAAGGTGTGTCAGACATCTTCTGGTCACTCATCGGCAAGAGAGGAGAAACACAAAAGAAACTCAACCATTGACCTTAACTTACTGGACTGCAATGGTGATGGGCTCGCTGATGGAGTGGATCAGCAGCTTATCTGTATGGGTTCTTCTAATTCCGTGTTCGGTCTTCGTGACAACAATTGACACTACTTTGGACCAAAAAAAGAGAAAAACAGGACAGCTAATTCTAAGTTGACTTTTCTTTTTTCCTATTTTCAAGGATATAAAAAAACATGAAGAAATTTCGTCTTTCACTAAAGACTAAAGCAAATAATTTCCAAAAAAAAAAAAAAAAGCAAAGCAAAGAATTTCAGCTTTTAAATCTGTTTCATTCCACAGCTAAGCAAGAGTAGTTACCATAAATTTGGTTAGCAAGCCCGGGCCATTCCTGTAGCCAGCCCAACCCAAACAGAAGAGGCACTAGCATGCCCAACAATACGGTTCCCTTTTTAACATGAAAATGCCCAACATCACAAACCTTTTTCGTACCTTTGAATGTAATTTTCTTTTACTTTTTTCTTTTAAAAAAAAAAAAAATTGCTTCTTTAACTAATAATTTTCAGCTATACCATGTACAAAATGCAGAAAATGTTTTGTACTGAGTTTACACTAGCGTGAGTTGATACATAAGACCAGTTATTCCAAGTTGGCAACCATATAGCTTTATGAGTGTTATACTTATTATATCAACCACTAAATTGACAGTATACGTGATGCCTATGTCAGTTCTCACCCTATGTCAGCCATGTAACCCTCATAATAAATTATTATGGGTGGTTGAAACACTTAATGTGCAATTGTAAATCTTCATGGTTTAGAGTATGGGTCTCTGTGGAGGTGGTTGCGCTAACCACCCTTACACTAAAAAAGGAGGCATGGGCAAAACCAAAATTTTAGATGAGATGGGAGAAAACTTAAAAAAAGAATATTTTTTAGGGTAAAAGGTTAATTTTGGGAAGTTCAATTCATTAAAAAAATAATAAACAAAAAACATAAAAATTTAAAATAAATTTTTAAAAATTTTGGAATGACTAGTGCTCTCAAAGCTAGCGATACTTCTGCCCCTAACTAAGAGAAGAAAGCGACAAGATGGTTAGCATAATTAGTGTGTGCGGCAGGCTAAGGCATTGTTGCATATAATTGAAAATTGTGGAACGTACGTTTAATTTTCTAATAACTAACGTGGTAGTACCATGTTTATTATTAGTTATTTATTTATTTATTTAAATTTATGATGAGAAACCTTTTTAATACAAGATCAACATCCCCATAAGCCTCATATTTAGGAGCCTCGATCATGTACGTGCAGCACCGAGCAAGCAAATAGGTTGAAGGCCTGAAAAGTGATCAAAGCTTATAAAATGGCGTAAGTTAATTTCGTGATCGTCAATAAAAAACAGTTCAGATCGACCTCACCATTATTACAAAATTGACAATTCAATCTTATCCAGCCTGACATGCACCTTCGAAGATTTGTCACGACGGTCTTGTTCAGCATCTATCAATCAAGATTTGGACAAATCTTTTTTTTTTTGAAGAATCTAATTCGTCCATGTACGTTTTGCTTGAAAATTATGTCATATAAACTTCAATTAAAATATATTGGTTCTAAAGCATCTATATATAAGGAAGAGCTTTTACCGGCTAATTGGCTAGCTACTCATATTTGTTAATTAATTTATTTCAATTTTTCATTTTTGAATTGCTAAAAATGATAATTGACTGTTATAGTAATCCCATAAGCTACGAAAATTAAGCTTAATTATTAAAGGTAATAATTTTGTTGGTCACATTCGAAAGCTTTAACTGCAGATACAAATGGGGGCATGGTTCAGCCTTGTCCCATTTGGAATAGGATGAGGATTCTTAAGGCCACAATGAGGCAACGTGGCACCTTTTGAGCATCAGGTACCAAACCGAGCAGAACCTCCAGTACAGAGGATAGGATTCTTTTTTTTATTTTACTTCCGTCCTTTTTGTTTTTTTTTTAAAAAAGATGTGTGAGAAAGGCTCTCCTGTTCGAGTTAAGGCTCACACGTTGAAGTTTCTGAGCGGGCATGACTTTTCTGTTCGAGCCGGAGAGCTCCTCTCACAATGTCCTTATTCCTTTTTCTTTCGACAAAGAACAACAAAAAATTCAGATATGCTGGATACCCGCGAAATAAATAAATAAATAAGGAAAAAGAAAGAGAAAGCGTATCTAAATTGTAATCATAAAGATTATTATCTCATTTGATTATATTAATGCTTTTTCGTTGATTGGGACTGAAGGAACAGTGCAAATGCGGTTGTTTTAGGGAAAGATTTTTTTTATAAAAAAAATAATAATAATAATAGTTGATTGATGTGATATAAAGGTTAAAGAAATTTTGAGTTTTTTTGGTAAGAGAATTATGAAAAAATAAGTTTGACTTCTTTGTTTTGGAGAAATGGAAAAGGAGAGGGAAAACTTGTTGCAAAATGCAGCCTAATTTTTTTTTTTTTTCTCTCCAAAAACACATTTTAAGTTATAACTTCACCATCGATCATTCACATTTTATCAAAAAAAAGAAAAAAAAGTATGGCTGAATATTTGGATGGAGGCATTATTGAGAGGTAATTTCCCTCCTTTCCAAAATTGCAAGGGTCTTTCTTGAAAGGAATCATTGGAGCAAAAGTGAAAAACGCAATGAAAGAGCCATGTTAGCATGTTACCTAAAGATGGAAAAAGGTTTGACAAAAATGGGCCCTATGCTGGAGAGACCTAACCCAGGGAAAGCTCAAATGGGATATGAGGGAAATTATTATGAGACTTCTGCCGAGAGAGAGAGAGAGAGAAAAATGGTGGTAAAATGAAGTCGTAGACAAGCCTAAAGGCATTCAGCTTTTCAAAGCCCACTTGTGGACATCATCATTTTGCTGCTAGAATTCACCACTCTGACCGCTTTTTGGTACTCAAAAATGTAAACCCAAGTCTTTCCAGATATATATAAATTATACTAACTAGTAACCAAATTGGTCTTCATTTGGAAAAGAAGAAGACAAAAAAAAAAAAAACCCCAAATTGGTCTTCATCTTACAACTACTTTTGACTGTTTTTTTTTTTTTTTTTTTTAACTACTTTTGACTGTTCCAGGTAACTGCATATGCATATGCCTCTAATGGCCCATAATACTATTTCACCAGTTTAAATTATCTGTAATATCTTTCATATGCAATGCATGTAGCATGATTAACATTAGTGGGGGATATTATTGGATATATCTTTTTTATACTCACTAAAGCAATCCAAGTCGTACTTCCTCATTCACTCCAAAGTTTAATTAACAAAAATGCAGAGAATACATTATATTTCTTTCCAAATAGGATTATAAGACATTTCTACCAAAAAAAAATAAAAAATAGGACGTGTTGGAGTTAATTTTGAAGCCTCAACCATCTAGGATGGTGATTTGAATTCCGTAATGGAAATCTCGATGTTTGGTTAGTACTAATGTCTTGATGGAATTGAGTCAAGTTATGGCTTAATCGGATATGAGGGAGCACCTACGGTTCTTAGCAGCAGACAAGTGCTATCATAGTCATGTCTAGGTAGAGTAGCCATTTTGGTTGCCCTCTCCTCATTTTTGCTTAGAAAAAACAAAATAAAAAATTGAAGCCTCAAAATTCTATGAAAAATGTATATATATAGCTAACACATGAGTAACATATTTGTTAAATGCAATGTAAATCTCAATGTTATAACTTGAATTTTATTAAATATTTCAGTTTAATTTCTCATAGTTTTGTCTTAATTAATGCAATTTCCCCCCCTTGATGAGTAGGAAAGGTGATGGAAATGGAATGATTTGTGTATTCAAAGGAAAGAATAATGGAATGATGTTCACATCTGAATTACCCTGATTTCACAAAATCAGGGATTAGCATTTGTTAATGATGAGTAATCGTTTAAATATATAGGCTTGGCAAGCAAAGTGATTAGTTATATATATAGTCTACAGCAGCCTAGGAAAATTTGTTGATGATGTTGACATGTCCTCTGTTTAATTAGCATGAGAATCTTGATCAACATATAATCATGCAAAGTTGAAAACGGGGAAAAAGAAGAACGCAATTCAATTGAATGATGGACGTTCATCATGTTTACCCTTTGATGTGAGAAGTAGGTCGCTATCTCTATCCTTTTGGAAGCTTGGTGAATTATTCACCAAGACCTCCAAGCTATAGTCTATCCTAAATCAATTGCTTGCTTGTCCGCAGCCATGTTGTTGGGTCTGTTGAAAAGGAAATGAATTGCATCGATCATTTTTGCACGATTTTTGGCTTCCAAGTTGTAAAAAAAAATTAAAAAATAAAATAAAAACTACAGTGTGCTGTAGTTTTTTCAAAACATCCAGATTTAATTAATTCACTATCTCTTAAAAAATTTAGAATTAAATAGTTTTTTTATAAGAGAAATGTTATTCAGCATTCTTAATTTTTTTTAAAAACCAAAAAAATACAAAAAGCAAATAAGTGTGAATATGCCACATGAAGAAGAATGTTAGGAAAATATTACTTGAAATTAATACTTGTTAGCATTTCTCTTCTTATAAACCTCGACAAAGATCAAAGGATTTGATTCAGGTTCTTCGGCATAGCATGAAAATAAAGCATCATTTTCATTCGAATTTAGCTTTATTAACTTGTAGGGTTATTTGCAAATGAACACTTAAACAACTTAATGGTTTGAATTAATACTTAAAAAAAAAAAAAAAGAAAAAAAGATAGAGATAATTTAATAAACATTGAAACAAAATACAGATGAAAGGCTTGGGACGCATGAACTGCCAAATTGAGCTCCTTCACTTTATCCTACTATTGTCTTGCTAAAAAGAAGAAACAAATCAACCATATAAAAAGTTGGGTGTTTTATTTTTCTCTCTTTCTTTTTTTGGGTTTTTCTTTTTTTATTATTCTCTCTGAGCTCACCACATTTATGAGGCTGTGGAAAGAAGACTTTGATCACATCAAGGGGTAATCAGCTTTTCCATGAACGACTTTCTTAGTACAAAAGTCCTTTGGAGAGAGAAAAGAGAAAGAGATAGAGCAAGGTCCAATAATACAGTGGATATTTTGTACATATAAGAGCAGTCACGAGGGGAAACTCTTCCACAGATCTGAGAGAACATTTATTCTCTTCCTCACTTTCTTACCCAACAACATATAAAACAACGAAACTAATGCCTGCAACAGCATATTTATGCAGACAATAATACAAATTGAAATTGATGGCCTCAACAGAATAAGAAACAAACTGTATTTATTCTGCATAAAAACAAGGTGGGAATAATATTTTATTAATATTCTAGGTTCTTTTACAACTCAACCTCATGGACCACTATTACCATTTTCTTCAATCACTTCCAAATTTACATGTGAAAATAGAAAGGAAAAACACCCATATTGTAATTGATCGAGGTCTCCATTGCTTGCATGAACTCTAAGAGGCTCTCAAGTCTTCTGTAGGACAATTTCTGAGGAGAGATACACATGCTAAGCTAATTTCAAACAGCTCAGGAGGGATAGACAAGGAAGGAGAAGATGAGTTGGACGAAAACGGGAAAGGACAACGACTAAACTCTGTATCGGTGGATTTCGATATAGAGTCGATAAGAAATTGAAAAACAAAGACAACAGACACAGTGCGAGGTCTTACAAGATCAAGAAAAGGTCTTACAAGGTCAAGAAACATAAAAAGAAAAAATGAAAAAAAAAAAGTAAATAAAAGATAAGGCTGGATGAAGAAGAAGGTAGGAGGGAAAGCTCAGGTAGGATAGCACCCAATTAACATGAACAAGCAACCATCACAATGGAAGTCTTGAAGATTCCTGCAACAAGGAATTTTTGGCAATGGATTCCAATTCTTGAAGGGTTCAGTACGGTGGTGGTGTTCTTCATGGCCCCATGCAAGCCAACGGCTTCAAGGTTGCCTGCATCAATTAATGAATATAATGTAAGAAAGGTAGGAGATAATCAGCTCGACAATTATAAAATTGACCACAATTATAATTTCTCCTCTACAAAATTGTATATAGACAAGAAAAGTAGAACTACGCATGGCTCAATAACAGTAGTCACATGTTTATCTTTCTATGAACAACTGTTTATGTCTGAAAACATACTGCGAATATGTATCATGTCAGAATAGAGAGAAAGAGAGAAAATAGCAAAAATGAGCAGCCGAAAATAGGAAAATTTTGACATGCCATATGTAAAGCTTTCACATTCACACCTCGTAGGAACTTGTGTGTTGCTTTCATCTTGGGAAGTTTCCTTTTTCTCTTCCCAGAGAGAGAGAGAGAGAAAGAAGGAGAAGAAGAAAGTTGCACTGTATGAAAAAAATGGGAAGGTGCCCAGGCTTATATTATATAAGGGGAAAAAGGGTTTGGGGACAACTAGTGGGCTGCCCTGATGGACCTGACAGTGACAGGTCCAAGGCCCAGAAAGAATGTGAAATGGACTCAGTGACGTCAGCAGGGCGGGGCTGCCCGGCCGACCGGCTGGGGTAAAATAAAGGTAAAGGTGAATAACGGTCAGTCAAAAAGCCAGGCAGTGCCTGCCCTAATTTTATTTACACCACAGGCCACGTACAGTGCCAAATTTGGCCATGTCCGTACAATGGGAGGGCCAATTGTCCGGTGCTTGCCCTGGTGGTGGTTTTTGGTCCGTTGGGTGGAAGTGGGTCAGTACGCTCGTGTGGTTCCCAGATTTTGTAGTGTTGTGTTGCCTACCAAGTACTGCAAAAGTTAGCTTATAAAAATAAATAATAATAATCATAACAATAATAATAAATAAATAAATAAAAGGTACTGCAAAAGTTAGGCCCTTTTTATCTACAAACGCCATTGCAATGACATGTGATCTCCTCCTATTTCTCATACAACAGGAAAAACAAAACTTACCCTTTAATGAAAATAGAAATATTGTACACACTTTCACTCTCACTCTCTCACTCCTATGTGCATACTCTCTCATATAATACTAAAAATCATCATTAAATCTTCGATGGATTGGATCCAATAATAAATTTTAATGTTACGTGAAAAAGTCTGTACATAAAAATGTGTGAGTGAGAGTGTATAACATTTTTCTTTATCTGATCCTTGAAAATTCATCCTGTTGGTGACTTGTCTTTTCATTATTTACTTTACTATAAAAAGTAATTAATACCGGAAAGTTTGAGGATATGATGATCATCTTGAGCCTATATGTTAAACTCTTTCCATTAAGTTAGTTGCCGTGATATCAAAGTACCATAGATCGAGCCCAATTAGGCTAGAATATAATTTGTTGATCTAAATATATTATAGTTTTGTTTATGGTGAAATTTTGGTTATTTTATAATCATAGTTTTGTGTTAGTATCGGTTTGGTTTAGTGGTTTCAAAACTTGAGATTTAAAACAATAACGATTTCAAAATGCAATTAATAAAAACATAATCATTAAGAACACAGTTAAGTGTTTAATAAAATCGTAGTTCAGCTTTTATTCGTATGTTTTTAAAAGAAAAATGCTTCCTAGCATTCTCCAAATTATCTTTTAGCATTCTTGTCTCATATAACAAACTCACGTCCGATAGAACATTTTGTTTTTTTATTCAAAACAAAAAAGCAAAAAAAATCATTGGATGTGGGCTTGCCATATGAGACAAGAATGCTAAAAAATGGTATTGGAGAATGCTAGGAAGCATTTTTCTTTTTAAAAACGTACCCCCTTGCATGTAGTTTAAAAACTATGAATTTTTTCACGTTTTTAAATCGCTATTTTTTTTTTTAGAGTAATACTAGAGGGAAGACCCATATTTTTCTTGTGTCTTTTCAAAATTGATGTGACTTTCAAAATTACTATTAAATTTGTGATAAACTATTATTGAATTTTGATCTAATAATAAATTTAAAAATCACATTAATTTTAAGAAAACACAAAAAAAAAACATTTCTTTTTTTATTCGCACTCCAAATGAATACTGTTCACAATTTTGTTTAAAAAAACACGTTTTGGCGAAATCAATAGCCGAAAGCACTCTAAGTAAAGCTAGTAGGGTAATGAAGAAAATAAATTTGATAGAATATATTGCAATTGATTGCCTTGCCTTGCCTTGCCTTTAAGATATGTCAACCTCAAGCTCAAGCAAGTCAAAAAGTTTAGACGGTCCAATGTTGTATGATTAATATTAATGAATTAATTATGCAACAAGGGCACTTCTATGGCCGGCCGGAGTTTAACAAGATGATGGGGAACATAGAATCTAGGTAACTGTAATAAACCTTAAAAAAGTAGCTGAAATTTCCCAAAAAAAATTGTGTTTGTTTTTGTTATTGTAATGTTTGATGTTAAATAAGGTTTTTATTGGAGGGTTGTGGGGGGAATGGAACCTCGAAGGCGTGAGGGCGAGGCAATATCATCACGGTCTCCTACGATATGGTCAAAGTAAAGCAAAGTTACCTTCCCCAATTTCTTGGCCTGCGTTCTTTATTTTTGAATATTGTTTCACATTGTTTGACTTGACTCCTCTCCTAGTCTCTTTTCTGGTTTGAATCTCCTAGAGCCAGGAGCATAAAAAATAAGAGAAAGGTTAGGTTTTTCATTTGTTTTAACTTTTTTTTTTTTTTAAAAAAAGATGGTTTTAAAATGATGTGTCATCATCCCTTGTAATATATTATTTTAGTAAATAAAGGCATACGTGATGAGATGGTGACACTTCACTTAAGAATCAAATTTTCAAAAAAAAAAAAAATTGAAAAACCTAATATCTCAAAAAAAAAAAAAAAAAAAGACTTTCTGAGTTCTTAATGTATACCACAACATAAAATTTAAAAATAAGGTTATTCTTCACACCAATTTATTACACTTATTTCATATCATTGACGTGACGTGTTTTAAATAATTTATTATGTCAGTTACTTAAAAAATTAAAAAAAAAATTAATTAAAACACGTTACATCAACATGTGTGATGGTCCTAATAAATGTGAGAAAAGGATCCTCTATATTTCAAAGTGGAGAGGAACCTGTTAATTATGCAAGAGAGGCAAAATTATCCCCCCCAAAAAAAGTGAAGTTACAATTTTGTCAATCTTACTTTAACTTAATCAGCTCTTCTCTATTTTATTAGGAATTGAAAAAAATCTAGTTTGAAGAATATAAAGAATAGCATTATCCAAAATTTAAAACTGCAAAGTGTCACCGGATGTGCTGACAAATGCTATTAGAATTTGAGCTCCACAATAAAGACTATCCCATAAAAGTTTGAGCTCAAGTTTTGCCTGTACACTCTTGCTTCAATGTGTCAAAATCTGTCCTAGTAATAAACTTTCTATTATCTTATTCTCTATTTAAAAATAAAACAATTAATTATTTAGGGTGTATTTGAGATTGCGATTTTATAGGTAATAAGTGCGATTTTAAATCAAATCGCAAAAATTCAATTATTTGAGAACTACGATTTTAAAAAATTGTGATTTGAAAACGCAGAAAATCTGCGATTTCAAATCACAGGTAAGGGGTGCTTTTTACAAAATGCAAAATTTTAAAAGGCTAAATTGTGATTTTAAATACTAAACTGCGATTTTGCCAAACGCTTAACTGTTTTTTCAAAAATTACGTTTTCAAATCGCACTTTTTAAAATCGTTATTTTTGAAAACGCATTTTTTGAAATCGCAATTTCAAACAGGCCCTTAATCATAGGATTTGCAATTGTACCAAACTAATCCTTAAAATATCAAAAATATAAAATTAAAATCTATGAAGTAAGCTATTTGTTCAAAATAGTCCCTACTAGATTTAGATTGCCTTCAAATAAATCTTACAAGATCACAATATTTCAGCAAAAAAGATGATGAACAATTTCCAATCTACTTTTTGTGTGTGGTGTGTGCGCTAATGCACGAGCGTGTGATTTCCCAGGGAAGGATAGCGGGCAGGTGTCAAATTAAGCTCTTCCACAATCACTCCTTCCTGCCCATCTCATCTGAACCAGACTGTTGACTTGTATGATCAGATTCTAGTACCTACGCCCTACTGCCTTTAATTTACTCCCTCGTCCTGTCCATACCATCTCTTTTGCAAATTGCATACCTTTGCTTTTCTTATTTCATGTCGTCTTTTTATCCTGATTCAGCCCCCCAAATTAGGTGGCTTTAGAGATTTAGGAGCATTTTCATTCGTTTTTTTTTTTTTTTTTTTTAAGGATAAAATTACTTTTTTTTTTATTTTTTTTTTATTTTAGAGAATTATTTTTTCTAAACACCTACATCTAACTTTCTAAACTAAATATCATTTTAACTTTTTCATTTAAATATAATATTAATCTCAATCAAATCCTTCACATTCAACCTCAATCAAAGAGAAAGCAAAAAAAAAAAAAAGGAAAAAATAAAGAAAATTGGGAAAAGTAAAATGTTGGAGAGATAAATTAATATTTTATTAAAAAAATAAGAGTAGAGAGTGAAATAGTTTCTTACTAGTAGGAAGCCATTTCATGCTCTCTAGTTTTTTTTTTTCTTAAAGTAAGGAATCGGATGTGAGTAATAAAATAGTCTAAAATCAATTTTGACTCTATAAAGTAGAAAAATTCTTACAGTAGAGAGCTGGATAAAAATGCTCTAAGAAATAGATTAAGAGTATGTTTGGTAGGTGGAATAATTATTTTATTAAGAAAAAAAATGAGTAGCCTTTATTAAGAATGAAATAAGAATAATAAAATAGTCTTGATGTTAAAGTATATATATACTTTAATACTTGAAATAGTCATCCACATAATTATTAAGAAATGACTATGAGAATCTATTCAACTTTCTTCTATTTCTGATAAAAGTTATTTCTTTGTTTGAATGGAATAATCATTTCGCGTATTAAATACAACATAATTCTCTAACAACATGAGGAAAGCGTAAATGAGACATGAAGAATTGGTGGTTTCCATCTAGGGTTTTTTATTTTATTATTTTTTTTTAAAAAAAAATGAATATTTCTATCTAGGTTGGAGAATATATAGACAACGGAAGTGAGCTGCTTTGTTTTCTTGCATTTTTTTTTTTTTTTGTAAGTATTTTTTCTTGAATCTTGAATAGCATGCCAACATCCATTGCCTAGGCAGGCCGTGCTTGAATTTAACAAACCCTCCTAACCTTTGAAGTCATTGGTTTTCTTTCATGGGTTGTTGTTAAGTCTTCTCATTAACCATTTTGGAGAATTTCCTTGGTCATTAGAATGTTAAATTACCATCCATCTCACAAAAGCAGCTTAACCTGATAAAAAAGAATATTTATTAAAATAAAAAATAAATAACAAAGACAATATTTGTACTAAAAAACCTAAACTAATAAAGAATATTGATTTAATCATTTAATAAATATTATAACATAATATACTACAAAAGTAATTTAACAAAGATCCCAGCTACATTGTATTTTATCTATTGTTATTAAAAAAGACGATTGTCATCCCAAACAATGGGTAACAAATAACAATTGGCCAGAGAGTTTTAATCTAGTAGACTATGATGAGATAGGTGGT
>FXXK01000770.1:13651-28414 GCA_900184695.1 Betula pendula | reverse complement strand
AGTAAAAATCAATTTTTTTTTTTTAGTAGTACTGATCCAATGGTTAATTTTTATTAACACATTATCAAATTGTATAATAGTCTATTAAATAATATTATTCGATCAATTAACTATACAAACAATTGGATTTGACTTAGATCCTTTAAAAAAAAAAAACAATTTAAACCCTTGAAAAAACTACAACACAATCGTTGTAATTTTTTTTTCACCTAAACCTAGGCCAAATACTAAACAAATCACCTTTACCTTGAAATGCTATAAAAACTAAAACTAGCCGTTGAAGTAGAATTGGAGTTCAAAAGTTGGAGATGGGGAAGTTGATGTGACCAGCAGCAGGGTAATGATCGAAGCTTGCATGTCAGGACAAGGACTCACTGGAATACTAGGAGAAATATAGAAAGACAAGTTGAACATGCACATAGAAGGCGAATAATTTTATGTTAATGTAAGCTGTAGCTGAATTCCATGAGGCGAATTATATGATAAAAATATATATGCAGGACAGAAGAATCAGGAAATCCAATAATGTCGAAAATATGGATAAAAAGGAGAGGGTTTGAAAGATGTAATGGCATTGCTAAATGTCTCATTTGGTTTTGTATGCGTCCAAAGTGGAGAGCAATTTGGTTTTTCTGGGAGAGCCCATTTCGAAGAAGAAAGGAACAAAAACTCCTGCAAAGATTCTCGTGAATAATTCGAATTTCCCATTTGGTGGTCCTACTACAATTTTCAGGCTATCTTCCTTTTTTTTTTTTTTTTTTATTTATTTACTTATCTCATCCTAACTCCTTTAATTTCCGTTCATCTTGGACGGTCGTTACAATCAGCTTTACTTTGCTTACAGTTTTATTCATTTGCATTCTCAGCGCTCTTCGAAGATTTTTTTGAGCTATAATTTGATTGCTGTTAAGATTTTTTTTTTTATTAAAAAAAGAAAAATACTAGTGAAGAGTGTGTCATCCTTGAGATGGTGGGAGACCCTTTATGAGATTTAGAGGCACTCAAAACAATTTTTTGTAACGTGTTCGAAAGGTCAGATCACATTCACCTGCTTAGTGACCATTAATTACTTGCCATTGTAATTAGTGCCGCCCCCATAAAATTTACCAATTAATATATTGATGATCCACTTCTCATGCAGTGCTCTAGTGGTATACGCATGATAACATTATCCATCATAAAAGTTCGTTGCCCCACTTAACAATACCATATGAATCTGATGATATTATCTATATCATTAAATATAATAATATTAAATTATGATTATAAAAACGATTTTTATCCATTTCAATGTATACAAGATTTCACATATTTAGAATCTGTTTAGTCCTGCAATTTTATAGGTTAAAAAGATTTTAAACAGATTGAGAAAAATGTAATGTTTGAAAGTAAATTTTTTAAAAATTACAGCTTAAAAATGCATAAACATATGCCTTTTAAATCATACGCAAGTAGGTGCGTTTTTAAAAATGTACAATTTTAAATGTTCAAATACAATTTAACTAAATTTTTAATTACATATTTTTAAATTACACGTTTTAAAGTCTCAAATTCAAATAAACCTTTAATATTGTATATATTATCACATGATAAATATGTTATCACCGTCACGTATATTGAATACAAAAAAAAAACAAATTTTGTTGTGAACCATAAAATAATTATGTCCGTATTTTTTTCGATTTTTACATTTTTTACCGAAAGGAACATGCTACAATACAATGCATACTCCATTTACCGTGGGCGGAAGATGCACAAACGATACGACATTCTTCCATGTGCTGAAGATGTTATTAGCTAACTTAGCTTCTAGCCGCATAGACTATTAGGCCGTGCTCTCTACGTGTCAGTACGTTCGTCTCCATACCTGCATAACGCCAGCATAGAGAAAATAATTATATATAAAATCTTCTCTTTTTTTTTTTTTTTTTTTTTTTTTAGTGGTATTTCGATTTAGTGGGAACTTATAATTATTATTTCTTAAAATTACATGTAAAATAATAATTCCTAACCAAACTATTGTCCAGTACATTAAATGGAAAAAAAAAAAAAAAAATTAACATATAGCTGCGATTGCCCAAAACCTTGCAATTCATTCATGAAAATATAAAGCCCGTTTGAAAATCTATCTGGACAGTCATAATTCACAACTTCACAGTGGTTCTAGGCCCATTAGTAATCTAAAATGAGGTAGTGGGCCAACGCAGCGGCCCACTATGATTCCTTTTTCACGGAATCCGTTGAGAGCAAGTAACGTGGCCAACGAACCCTTCTTCTCAGCCATTCAAATCGCGTAAATAGTAAATACTATCCATCCCTCCGTTTCGTCTTCAAGATGTCGTTCGTGGCGCTCTTTGTAACGGCCACGAAGCTTGCCGGGTTATTGGTCACGGCCACTGTCGCCGCCAACGCCTTCTCCTTCTCTCGCTACCGGAGAAAGAATCTCCGACGATTTCGATCCCCGATCGACGAGTCCTCCGACACGCTCGCCCACTTCAATGTTAACGGTAACATAGCTAGTTCTCTCAGCTCCAAAAAATCTTTCAAAAACTTTACTCTAGTTGTTGAAACCATACACGCCTGAACATGGATGATTAAAGCTTTTGGACAGAAAGGCATAGACATAAGCTTTAAGCTTTCAAAAGACTTCCAAATCAAACCTGAATATTCGTAGAATAAGCGAAAGTATTAGGTGAAGTAAGTACTAGAATTTGTAGATTTTAGTGCTATAAATTCAAGTTCAGAACTAGAATTTTGCTTTTAACAAGAACAAAATATGGTAAATGCTTAGTTTTCAATAGTAAGTGTTTGTCTCCCTAAGACATGCGTACAAGCATGTGTATAGCCGTGCCTGAAGTTTGTGATGACTAGTCGTCATAATTTATAGCCAAAATACTAGCAAATGTTAACTCTGCATAGATTATAAACATTATACTAGTTGAAATTATTTTAGAATGATTGCAATCTTAGATTCTTTGGAAGAACTTAAGCATCAATTTTGATAGATGTAGGTAGAGGCTTTGTATTTCATTCTCTTATTAGTGCATATCTCAGGATTTTTATGCATATGTATATATGAGAATTGAAAAAAGAAAAAGAAAAAAATTAAAGATTGTGAAGTTAGGCGCTTAAAGGTTAAAAACACTTGAAAAGATTGCAGCAAAGTCGTGGGGATGATTGTGAGCTTTTGGATTGATCAATATATTGTTTAAGGTTTGGTGGTTTTAACGATTCTGTTTGCTCGTACCACATGGATAGTACTTGGCGGATCTTAAAGCACTTGGCCTTTGCGTCTTTGTTGATAATTTTTGGATATAATTGTTATGTTTTGATTATCTGCAGAAGGAGAGAGTAAGTTTTTCTTTGGACTGGCGACAGCACCAGCACACGTTGAAGACAAGCTCAATGATGCTTGGCTTCAGTTTGCAGAAGAAAAACCTTGTGACAAATCAGAGCCGCTCCAGGGCCTGCAACCTGCCGATGCTTTAATGGGTTCTGCTACTGGAGGTGGTGGGTCTCAGCAAGCTTCATTGCCTCAAAAAGGTGCTGATAATACAATTAAGAAGAAGAAGAAGAAGCCTCTTAAGATAGCTATGGAAGCCATGGTTAGGGGGTTTGAGAAGTACATAGAAGAAGAGAGTGAAGAAGAACAAGAATGCTGTCATAATGTAGCTGCATGGCACAATGTTAACCACCCGTAAGCTTGAGTTTCTGACATGATGTCTTGCGATATAGGGTTGATTGCATAACAAGAAGTATCTATAGCCCTTATATTCATGCAGATAACAAAATATATGGTTGGCTTAAGGATGCATTGGCTTGCTTTGATTGATTTTCAGGGAAGAAAGGATTAGGTTTTGGTCTGATCCTGATATAGAACTGAAATTGGCTAAGAATACTGGTATCAGTGTCTTTCGAATGGGAATAGACTGGTCAAGAATCATGCCCGAAGAGCCAGTTAATGGGCTTAAAAAAGTTGTAAGTCTAGTTCTGACCATTCTTACACTTAAATCAAATGGTTTTGTTGTTTTCTGATGCCATTGGGTGAAATCTAGATTGGCAATGTAGATACTTGGTGATACTGGAGTTTAACTTAGACGTGGGGCTTATTTGAATGTTCTCACTTTTTTAATGATGTGATGTCCGGAAGTTTCTTAATTGATTACATAAAACCTGTACTTAGTTCAGTTGCATGATGTTCTCTTTTAGGTCAATTATGCAGCATTGGAGCGTTATAAATGGATCATCAATAGGGCTCGCTCATATGGAATGAAGGTGATGCTGACTCTGTTCCATCACTCATTGCCACCATGGGCTAGTGTGTATGGAGGTTGGAAGATGGAAAAAACTGTTGATTATTTCATGGATTTTACCAGGTTAGTGTTCTTTTAAATGGTTGATTTTACAGTTAGTCGTCTTCTGCACTTCAGATTACTTTTTGAATTGTCATTGCCGCTAGGGTACAGTAGTGACCACCCATTTATGGTTTGTTTTTTATTTGAATGTTCTACAATAGCTTAAAACTAATGGGAGTTTAAACATTTTCTATGGATTGGTAAAAGCAACACTTTACAAAATTAGAATTGTTGAGTTGTGATCTAAGGGAATTTCAGGAGGTAGCCATATTTAATATCTAATAGAATTAAAAAAGGTGATTAATGCAGGTGCTTTGGTGCAGAGCATTGTTTTCCATAAACAACTATAGCAATGGACAGGATAAAAACAGATAGCGTGGAAGTGAAACTCTAATCCCGCTTTTAGAGATAAATGCAAAATTAGTCCATGAGATTATAATGATTTGCAAATAGTTCCGTAGGATATGAAAAGTGGCCTAAAACTCCCTGCGATAAGCAAAAATGACAAATAACTTACCGTTCCAACTTCTGTTTGGAATTTTGATGGAAACCGTCAATCTGCCACATCATGACCAATAATAAAATGACAAGTGTCCCGTATAATAAATAATATAGAAGAAAAATATAAATAAAATAAAATAAAAAAGAGAAAACACCTGTTTTTCCTTTTTATATTTTTGAATGGGTGATAGAATATTTTGATTTTTGTTTTCATATTTTATTCTTTGGGTCGGATTTGATGTATGCACTAGGACATGTTGCAAGGCAATGAGAATTGTCTTCAAATTCAAGATGTTACTTCCTCTTCCGGTTTCCCACCGTAACATTTGGGTAAAAATTAGATAAGTAACTAATGCAATAGAAGATTTTGAACAAAAACTGTGGCCTCTAGTCAAGGCTAGCTGTTGTGGATTAGATACCTTGGTTTCAAATGGTTCCATCTGCAAGGACCAAGGACTGACCATGAAAATCATGAACTCAAGCATTTGCACAAATTGACTGAAGATATGGTGCCTCCCTCCCAAACTCTCTCTCTCTCTGTGATCAATTGGGTCATCACATAGATCAGATAAAGATCTATGCTCTATTTTTTTGTTTTTTAAGTTTTTAGTTTCTACAATTATCTCCTGTTTTGAAGCACCGTGGATGAAATTCTACTTCTGGTTGCTGTCTATTCCTTAGAATGCCCCTTCTGAGAAAATAAAGAAGAAAACTTTGAGGCCATTTTTAATATATTTTTTTTTTTAGAAAAAGAAAGTCTTCAATGCCATTTTGCTCTTTTGCAATTAGCTCATTATGGTTCTTTTATTTGGGTATGATTTATATTTGTCTGGTCAGTTCTGTGAACTCTTATGTTATTTCATGCAGGCTTGTTGTTGACTGTGTATCAGATATCGTAGATTATTGGGTGACGTTTAATGAGCCTCATGTCTTCAGTATGCTAACTTATTGTGCTGGTGCTTGGCCTGGTGGTCATCCTGATATGCTGGAGGTTGCCACTTCTGCCCTACCAACTGGTGTTTTCCAACAGGCCATGCATTGGATGGCCATTGCACACTCAAAAGCCTATAAATATATCCACGAACAAAGGTCTCTCTTCTTCATAGAAGCTGCATAGATGTCAAATTTTGAATCTTGAACTCTTTCGTAATTTGTATGGTGCATGGGCCCTCTATTTGGCCTACTTTATGAACTGCTCAACAATGTTTTATTCCACACTTCTTGGGTTTTATTACATGACTCTTTTCACCATTTTATTATTGGCAATGACAGTATCTGTCTATTCAAAGTTATTCACAATTTTTAATTGCTTTCCCATGTTTCTAAGCTGGTTGAAACGTTCTCTATATTTACAGCAGTACCTTGTCAAAGCCAGTAGTTGGAGTAGCACACCATGTGTCGTTTATGCGACCATATGGTCTCTTTGATCTTGCTGCTGTTTCGGTGGCAAATTCTTTGACTCTCTTCCCATACATGGATAGTATCTCTGAGAAGCTGGATTTTATAGGCATAAACTACTATGGGCAGGTGCTTTCAGTTTTCTTACTAAGGACATGCTCATACATACATTTTTAATTGACATTATTTTTCGACCAATTAGGAAGTGGTCTCTGGTTCTGGACTGAAGCTTGTAGAGACCGATGAGTATAGTGAATCTGGACGTGGGGTATATCCTGATGGCCTGTATCGCGTGCTGCTTCAGTTCCATGAAAGATACAAACATCTGAATGTTCCCTTCATCGTTTCTGAAAATGGGGTTTCTGATGGGACAGACTTGATCCGTCGGCCATATCTTTTAGAACATTTGCTCGCTGTTTATGCCGCCATGATCATGGTTTTGACTCTAAATTTAACCTTTTAGTTACTTTGGAATTAAATTATCCTTCATATATGATTATTGGGTGTTAGATCTGCCTGTGGTTGTTTTGTAGGGTGTCCCTGTGATTGGTTACCTGTTTTGGACAATTTCTGATAATTGGGAGTGGGCTGATGGATATGGCCCCAAATTTGGACTCGTAGCAGTTGATCGGGCTAATAGTCTTGCCCGGATTCCACGTCCTTCGTACCATCTATTTTCAAAAGTTAGAACTTGTGTGTTTGTCTTGTTTCCTTTGTCATATTTCTCACATGCGATTGCACTCTTCAGTAGAGTTTTAAGTGGGTGTCTTGATTTCAGGTGGTGGCATCAGGTAGAATTACACGTGAAGACCGGGCACAAGCATGGAATGAACTCCAGGGTGCTGCTAAAGAGAAAAAAACACGTCCATTTTATCGGGCAGCTAATAAACATGGTCTGATGTATTCAGGTAAACCATGCAGCTCATAGTGTCAAATTACAATCTTTTTTCTTGGATTTCAATTTTGTTATTTATTCTCCACAATTTGCTTAATCAGAGGATGGATTTGCTTGACGTATTATAATCAAATGATACAATGAATAAAATTTGAGGTAGCCACATGCAAATTGAATTTGCAACAATTCCCTTGAAATTTGTTGCCCTCTCAGTACTGGGACTGTAACCAACTACGATTACAGAAATATATTATATGGAATTATATGGACACCTGTAATTCAATGTAAAAGATACTCTTGAGTAAGGATATTTATCGAACTCTATGCTTTCTCAATGTCAATATTTTCTTTCTGCTACCCACCCATAATGGATGGGAAAGCTCTTTAGCCCCAGGATAAAGGGGTGTGCTAAGAAATTGATTCCACAAATCAAGTTGGACAAATCAATAGCCACCATAGAACTGTGTTGAATAAGCCCAACATATCTACATTCTCTTTAATGCCTTACTTGGGAACTTAATGCATTTTTGAAACACAGTACTCGGACAAGTTCTATTGCCCCTGATTGTTTGCTTTTATATGGTGCTGCCTTACTTATCAAAATATATATATGGTACTGCCTCAACAGAAACGTGGAAGTTTCCCTGTGCAGGACTTAAAAGTCCTCACTGGTGGCGGCACCTGTAATCCATTTGTATTAATGTTCTGTTAAATAATGTATCTAATGATTCTTCTTTTTCCTCCTTTTAACAGGAGGCCTTGATGAACCTGTAGAGCGACCATTTGTTGTACGAGATTGGCGGTTTGGACACTATGAGATGGAAGGTCTGCAGGACCCATTGAGTTGCTTGTTAAGATTTATTCTCCAACCTTTCTCCATCAAAAGGAAAAGGAAACCTCAAAAGGATGATGCTGAATTGGTTCTTCAGCCTCTTTAGCTGTAATGGCTTATTCGTATTCTTGTCTGAATACTTCTTACACTATGCCGAACTTCAGACTATGCACTACCAAGGCAAGGGACATGAACTCCCCAATCCGTTTAGAGTTTCTTAGTGATCTATTATATTTGTTTTGATGCCTTACTGCCTGCAAAAATTCTTAGCATATTTTTTTCTAAGATGCTAGCATCCCTTAATTTCCAAAAAGGGGCTCCTGCCACACTAAACGCTGTAGAAGTGTGTGTTTACCACTCAACAAGTTGATATGGCCCCAATAAACAAGATTTTGTATCCTAAGAAACCACGCAAAAAGAAAGATTTCTGTACTGATTGAAGAAACAGCCCCTTACCTTTTCCCCCTCCCCATGCAACCACCAACATAGCCCACAGTCCCCATAAGATAAGTAGCTGTAGGTTGAGGACCTTGAGCATTTCTAACCGATGTTCACTCTTGGACATGGCATTTTCCTTTTGCTTTTGTACTCTTTATATCAGCAAAAACATCATACATTATCTCTATATTGCTCAATGTGTAACGGCCCATGGAAAAGCGCTAGCCACATCTGCGCTATAACCCCAAAAAGACTAGTCAATTTTGGAGTTTCCTTAGAATCACTTATAAAGTTCAGTCTCACTTAGTAACTAGGCGATGTGGGACTCAACACTCATGACTCTCTTTATAAATCACCCACTTTATGTGGACTATTTCTCTTTTTCTCAATATGGGACCGGAGTACATCTGCGCTATAATTCCAAAAAGACTAGTCAATTTTGGAGTTTTTCTAGAATTACTTATAAAGTCCAGTTTCACCTAGTAATTAGGTGATGTGGGACTCAACACTCATGATTCTTTTTATAAATCACCCACTCTATGTGGGCTATTTTTCTTCTTCTCAATATGTAACAGGGTGTTACCATCAATGTGCTTTGTAAATTTCTTTGTAAAACTCTAAGTGCTCTTCTTATTTTTTTTTTTTAATAATTTGCAGGAAGATATGGTCTTAAGTAAAAGGTTGGGAGATGCCCAACAGCATGTGCTGCATTTTTCATTCCTCGGTTGTGATGTCAATTGTAATATAATGTAAAAAGTTATCTTTTTACCAGATTAGTTTCTTTGAGAAATGGTATGGTAATGTCATCTATCTAGTGTCTGTAGATAATGCTATTTTTTATCGAATTTTCGGTTATGCTTATCTGTATTAAAGAATGAGGCATTTTTTTATGAGCTACAATGTTACTCTGCTACTGACATTATCTGCTTAAACTGCTCAGGATTCCTACAATATTGTGTTGGCTCTATGAATTTTAGTTCCGAGTTTCCTGCTTCTATGGTTTTGCAAACTTAATATAATCGCAGCTACAGTTTACTGTTAATTAATTTGCAGAGTAAACCGTAGAAAGTTCTTTTTAGACTCCACTATAATTTTGGCAACTAGTGTGTGTGCTAACACTGATTAGAATTGACCTAAAAACAAGTTATGTCTACCCAAACCTGGCGTAATTCACGAGAAGGAAGGCGAACATATATACTGATTGATTTAGAGAAAAGGCGACAAACAATCAGCCTCAGCCGTCTGAATCAATGCATACTTTCATCAGTCATAGGCCTTCGCTTTGTTGAAAAGGTCAAATTAGGTGGGCCGAGAGAGGATTAAGGATTGGAACTTTTAGGAATTAGCGGTTCAAAATTGTTAACAATTTTGGCATTACATTGTAAAGAAACATGTGAGACATGTAATTCGCGTTAAGCTACACATAATCATTTTTTTGATAATTAGTTACAAATCATTTTTAGCCAATTTATGTCGGTAGTCACTTATATTAGACTTAACAAAATAGTTAAAATTTTAGTTAGCTTTATAGCAAAAAATGCTTCAAATTCAACTCAACAAATCTGTTGAGCATTATTGCTCAACAATCTATAATTTATATTAATAAAAAAAATCAATATGAATATCTCTTCTTTGGAAATAGGAAAAGTATATAAAAAAAAGAATATTTTTAATGAAAAAGTACTGAAAGTAGATATCTAAAATGCTAAGCTAATGTTTTAAAAAAGTAGATAGCTAATTTATGTTAGTAGATTAGTTACAAATCATTTTTAGCTAATTTATGTCGGTAGTCACTTATATTTGACTTAACAAAATAGTTAAAATTTTGGTTAGCTTTACAACAAAAAAATGCTCCTAATCTGACTCAATAAATTTGTTAAGCACTATTACTCAACAATTTATAATTTATATTGATAAAAAAAATAAAATGAATATCTCTTCTTTAGGAATAGAGAAGGTAGATAAAGAAAGAAAATTTTTAATGAAAAAGTATTGAAAGTAGATATCCAAAATGCTAAGCCAGTGTTTTGAAAAAGTAGATAACTAAAATAATAATTAAAAAAAAAGTGTTCATTAACTAATTATTTGTTAAACTGAATGTGAGTCTCCTAAAAAAATTTATACAAAATTTATCTGTTCAAATAAATAATAAGCAGTCAAATTACTTACTCGAACAAATAAGTCCCATATAAATTTTGTCACATACTATCCAAATTATTAGTAATCTATACAGTTAATTGCCCGGGGATAGAGAATGGCTCTGTTTGGAATTTATTTATTTATTTTTTTGAAGTGTTCTGTTTGGAATTTGGATCATGCTTTAGCACTCATTGTGCTCTCTCTCTTCTCTTTGTCTCTTCCGAGCACACGCGCACCAACACGCACACGCTCACACATGTCTATATTTTAGAAGTGGATGGAGTAAATGCAGACTGCAAAGCTGAGAACAAAGGATTTGATGGCCAATCGGGGTTCCATTAAATGTCTCATTTTCATTCTCCTATCCTTGCATCTCTTCTTTTACGTTAGAGCATTGGCGCCAGAGTCTCCTGAATCCCAGGAATCCGATAGAGTAACAAATCTACCAGGCCAACCCCGAAGCCCATCAATTTCCCACTTCTCAGGTTATGTCAATGTCAATGGAGCCAACGGGAGAGCCCTTTTCTACTGGTTCTTTGAAGCTCAATATCAGTCTTCCAAGAAGCCTCTACTTCTCTGGCTTAATGGAGGTGTACAGTACAAACATTTACTCCTAATTAAATTAATCTTATACTTATTAATTATCAGTCATGTTTTACGTACTAAAATGTTTTTTTTTTGCTTGCACGTGTTTTGAAGGGCCTGGCTGTTCCTCAATTGGGTTTGGTGCAGCTGCTGAGTTGGGACCTCTTAGAGTTAACAAAAATGGAGATGGCCTTCACTTCAATAAATATGCCTGGAATAAAGGTCCTTTCCTTTAACAGAATAATACTTTTCAAATTTAATTAGATTTTTTAGAGCTTGAAATATTCTGCCCTGGCCTGCAGAAGCAAATTTGCTATTTGTGGAGTCCCCAGTTGGAGTAGGCTTCTCTTACACCAACACATCCTCTGATCTCACCAAATTGGATGATGGTTTTGTGGGTAATTCACCATTTTCTCCCTCATTCATTATTCACTTGATTATACTAGGTAATTACTTAATTATCTCTAATCTATTTTACTTAGCTGAGGATGCCTACAATTTCTTGGTGAAGTGGCTGCAAAGATTTCCACAGTTCAAAACCCATGATTTCTACATCGCAGGAGAGAGTTATGCAGGCGAGTTAATTAGCTGAACTTAATTTGAACCTCTCTCTCTCTATCTAGTCTCTCTAGCTCACTCACTCTATACATACACTCCAAATGTTGCAGGCCACTACGTTCCTCAGCTTGCGGAGCTTGTGTATGACCGAAACAAGGATAAAACCAAATACCCAACGATCAATCTTAAAGGATTTATGGTACGTAATCTGCCTAACTGAAAACTATATTTATGCGTTCCAAACAAGCCTTTAAAAATAATGATACTCATAAGCTCAGGCTGAATAAATAGTACCACACACCTAATAGGTGGCAGGCTCCTGTTTTTTTTTTTTAAAAAAAATTATTTTTTATTTTTTGTTAGGTATGTGGCATTATTTATTCAGCCTGGACTTATAAGTATCATTACTCTCATTATTTTATATATATTCCAAACTATATTCCAAACTAAGTAATGTGTTTTCTATAATGTCAATGGATAAATACATATTGCTATTCAACTCCCATATTTGTTGAGAAAATGTGATAGTAAAAATTAATTTTTAAATTTAAAAAAAATAAAAAAAATATACTATTTTCACGCATTTTTAAATGACTACTCTAAGTTTTAACACTCTCAATTAAAGCTATTAAATTTTATTTTATTTTAATTTTCCATTTCCTTTAGGATTTTTAGTTAAATCTTAATGAATGAATGTCAAAATTTTCAAAATATCCTTACTTTTTTTTTTAAAAAAAAAATTACAAAGATTTAAGCGTTGGTCAGGATTTAACAGAATTTGTAAAAATATTAAGATTTCCTAACAGAGGGAAAAAAAATTTTTAAAAAAAAATTAGAAGTTCAATAGCCTAAATTAATAGTTTTTAAACTTTGAAAGTGTCATTTCAAAACGCGTGAAAGTTTAAGAGAGATTTTATGAAGTTCTCCCTTAAATCAATAAAGATTTGTAAAAAAAGAAAAATTAATAGCTGATTTTTACTGTCTCGTAATTTTAATTATATGTCAATCGTATAGTAGATTATTAAATAGCATTTTATATATATATATAACACACTTGGAACTGCCATTCAAGCCATCTTATATGTATATATATATATTTTGCAGGTGGGAAATCCGGAAACTGACGATTACTATGATACAAAAGGTTTGCTGGAATATGCATGGAGCCATGCTGTTATCTCAGACCAGCTCTATGAGAAGGCAAAGCAAATGTGTGATTTTAAGAGTTTCTTTTGGTCTAATGAATGTAACAGCGCCATGAGCCAAGTCTTTGCCCAATATGAGGAGATTGACATTTACAATATTTATGCCCCCAAGTGTCTTCTCAACACTAGGAGGAGATTGACATTTACATCTTCTAATTCACTCCCTAAGGTACTGATCGATCACCATTTCATTTTCACCACTATATATATATATATATGAATTGCTTTTGATTAATTTGTTGGACAAAATTAATATAAGAAAAGCTCGTCTAATTAATTAACTAATTACGATATTTATTTGTGATTGAAATTTGAAAAAGGGGAATAATTATGGATTGAGGGGGATAAGAGTGTTTGGAGGCTATGACCCCTGTTTTTCAACGTACGCAGAAGACTATTTCAACAGAAAAGATGTTCAATCATCCCTTCATGCTTCCATTCACACAAGAAATTCAAATGTAACATGGAAGGTCTGCAAGTAAGTGTAAACTAAGGAGCCACGTGCATACGTACTGTTCTCTTTCAAACTAGTCATGTTCAATTTGATTTCTCGCAAATTATGAGAGGTGTTTAGTGTTATTTTTTTTTACATATTTTTTGTTCATTTGTATTCTTTTTTAAATTTATTATTAAATTTGTGAGACCCACGTATAAATCTTATAAATTTAATAGTAAATTTATACTTTTTTTTACAAGAATAAATAAAAAATGTTAAAAAGAAAATAATCATTTCTCATAAAATATAATTTGTCTTTAAAGTATGAAAGCAAGTTTACCTAAAAGCCTAAACTTGTAGGCTTTTAGGTTAGCTTTCGGCCTGCAAGGATATATTTATTTATTTTAACAATTTTTAAATAATAATTGTTTGTTTTTTTCTTTTTTCAGTAATTCCATCCTTAGGACATATAATTTTACTGTTTTTTCTATCCTACCCATCTACACCAAACTCATCAAGGGTGGGCTCAAGATATGGGTTTACAGGTACATATTCTCTCCTATTTCTATTTGTTAGTACATTCAAATTGTTTTTTTTTTTTTTTTTTTCTGAGCAGCACAATTGTCCCTTTAAGCCTTATAGATAGTCAAAATCAACACTCAAATCATCCCAAATAAAGTACTTTTCACTTCTTTTTATCTCTGTTTTGATGACTTTTTTTCCTGGACGAGTGAAAATAAACACTAATCAACTTTGTCAAGAGATGGACCATTGAAACAATAATGCAAAACAAAGAAAGCATTGTTTAACTTTTGACTGTATAGGTCGTACCACTCAAAAAAAAAAAAAAGACTAAAAGACTGGACAGGTCTTCACGTGTGTCCTGCCGTATGGTCCATACGTCCAGGGCCAACAGGGCAACAGGATACTTTCTTTTTTGTTTCGGGTTTATTGTATTTTAATTTAATTTTTGATTCCTTTTTGTTTGGGTTTGATTGTTGGTGACAGTGGGGACACAGATGGCAGAGTGCCAGTTATTGGGTCACGGTACTGCATTGAGGCTCTTGGCCTGTCCCTCAAGTCCCCTTGGCGTTCTTGGTACCACCACAGTCAGGTTCATTATCTTCCCCTTCTTTTTTTTGCTTATTCTATAATTCATTTATTTTATTAAAGGTGTTAAGAATTAGATCTATTGAGTAGGGCTAATCAGATCGGCGGTTCAAAATCGTTTCCCATCTGCTACTCGCTGTCCGTATGAGTTACGCGCGAATTTCCAGCCCTTAACTTTAGGCCGGCGGATACCATGTCTGTTATTTGCACATATGCATGCGGGCGAATTGCAAAACATGAATAGGCGAAGGCAAATAATATCTGCATCCGTAGACCTATATATATATATATATAGTTTTGTCTTACAGAAC
>FXXK01000770.1:0-13494 GCA_900184695.1 Betula pendula | reverse complement strand
GACGTCGTTTGGGGATTTAATCTCAAAACATCGCAATTTTGTCTACGGAAAGGAAGAGAAAACAAAAATCTTAATGCCTCATTTTCTTTCTCCCCGCAGTCGTAGCTCCCCTTCAGCCCCCTTTCTCTCTCGTGTTTGAAAAAAGGAGAAAAAAAAAAATTAGAAAAAGCCCAAAATGCAATTACTAAAAATCGCACGTCTGTGTAGGCTTATTGGCGGATTCCGCCTACCCTGGACGAATGTGCAATTACTAAAATTCTTCATTCGGAGAGTGCAGTTACTAAAATTCGTTATTTGCATAGTGCAAATTTAGATGTGGAATAAGAGTATTACACACCTATATAATGCGGTTTATACCGTTAAAATTAAAACACGTGTCTTATAACATGACATAAAGAATATGTGTCACAATTTTAACGGATCTAATTCTAACTATAACTAAACCAATGTCAAATTAGGTTAGATTTCATTTGGGTGCAATTCCAATTAAAATTGGACCTAAGCGGAATAGATTTACGGGTTATAAGAGGAAATAGCCTCTTCTCTCTTTTTTTAAAGAGAAAATGATTGTTTTCATTCTCTTAACCATCTCTTGCTCATTTGGATATAAAAAGGTGTGCAAATTTACTATTAAATTTATAGGACCACATGTGTAGTCTCATAATTTAATAGTGAATTTGAACATCTCTTATATAAAAATAACAAAAAATAATTAAAAAAATAATGTGTAACATCTCCCATCAATCAGGCTAAACTTGTAGTTTATTTTGCAAATTTAAGTGTAAATTATTTGAATTTTTATTGGTGGGCTTTTACCATCTCTGTTCCTTATAATAATAAATTTCGAGTTAGATTAACTTGCTCCGTCTTTGAGGTCTATTATCCTATTCCGTTCCCAAGGCCCAAAGACTCCAAACCTCAGACTAAGGTTTCCAAGAAAAAAGAAAAAGAAAAAAAGACTAGTATCCTAATTTCCAAGGCCCAACCCTAAAACCAAGAGGTGTCCAAGCTGATGGGTCTGTTTTACAAATTTGTACTACCATGGGGCTGAGTGAAGCAAAATGTGTTGGAGTCCATCACAAAGTCAAGCCCAACGAAAAGCCAATGTACCATGTGTGAACAATAAAATTAGCTTCTTTTTTTTTTTTTTCCTACCCTATTCAACAATAAAATTAGCTTACATTTGAGGTTTGGCAGATTAGATAAGCATTTTTTCTTAAAAAAAAAAAATTTCTCTTGAAGTTAAAATGAAATTCACTGAAACAAAATGCAGGTTGGAGGGAGGATAGTAGAGTATGAAGGGGTGACATTTGTGACGGTGAAAGGGGCAGGTCACTTGGTACCTCTCAACAAGCCCAGCGAGGCTCTTTCTCTCATTCGCTCTTTCTTGACTGGTGAACCTCTCCCTACCCATGGATGATTTTTCCACTTCTTCTTCTTCCAGTAATTGCCATGATTTGATGCCCCAAACTGTAATAAAATTTACAATCAGCTGGGAGATTATTTTTCTACTAAATTTTCAAGTTATTTCATCCTTTTTTTTTTTTTGGGGGAGGTCAAATCTTCAATTGTTTGTGCGTAAGTTCTCATTCAGATTTCTTTAGAGTTCTTAGAAATATAATGCACAATGAAAATAAAAATTCAGTATCTCTCATGATGCACCGAAAACTGGATCCAGAGTTCTAACATTCTGGCTGAAGTATATTATTAGAGCGATACTTACAATCTAAATGTCTCTCCATTCTAAAAAATTCTGAGAGAGAAATTTTGATCATTTTTCATTCACATGGTTGCGATTACGAGTTGTTGCACACTCATCAATTAAAAAGCTGTATCCTATCGTTTTTTTATACACTTTTAGAACCAACTGTTACTCCTTCTGGTTGTCCACTGATGGGCGCCTTATTTACTACATCTTCTCATATTGGTAAATAGATTGTGCGATCATTGAGAACACCTGCAAAAAGGTTGGGAGCATTATATCAAATCTTGTGAAGACCAACATAGCAACATTGTTATGTCTTAACTAATTTAGTCATATCAAATTAAACATCTTTAATCTCTCTTGAATCCAATATCTCAGAGTAATACTTAATATCTACAAAAGTGTCATGTATCAACAGTTATGTCGCAACATCCAAGAAGCAACACTATTTGCCAACAGTGAGAACAAATACAATACGGATGTGTTATCAAATAGTCTTTTCTTTGCCCTCATGTTAGTTAATCACAGTCCAATCGCTTTCCTAGCAATCCCCTTTTAGACCGTATCATATATGGTTATAGACAACATGCTAAAGTAGCAGATATTAAAACCTCAACCTTTTGACATAGTCAAATGTTACATAAATGATAAATACAGTTATGTACAATAACCTATGAGACTCACATGGTGAGAAAACAAAGATTGATTTACTCACTTTTAACATACTGTATGAAATACATGCTATAGTGGAGTTCTTTTTCCGAAAGAGCGTATCTTTAAACTCAATATAGTATACAAATCTTAGTATAAATGCTACCCAAGCGCCTACTTGCCACCTCATGTGCATATGCTAAACAACTGAAGCTTTATAAAATATATTTCTATCAAATTTCTTGTTTTTGTGTCGCATATGCTAACTCGTTTGCATGCTGAACAACTAATCCAATCGTTTGACGAGAAGAAAAATGGAATCCTCCAATTTAAGAATTTTTCCCTTCATCTTTTGGAGAATTTCAGTTGCAAACTTGGATTTGTCTTCTTTTGCAATATCGTGACACCTCATCTTTTTCACAAAGGTGCTAGCTCATGCTCAAATCTTTTTCACAAAGGTGCTAGCTCATGCTCAAAAGTGTAATATCTCTTCCTCTTCTTCTTTGGCTGTCTCTCATCTTTCATCTTTGTCTTCTCCTCCTCTAGTTTCTTCTCTTTCATTGTCTTCTCTTCTGTAGGTTTCCCTCTTAAGGATAAACTTTTGACCTCAATGCTATGGTTGGCTCTGATACCAATTTAATAGACAATTAATAACTGCGCACTAAAAATAACTCAATTAACTCCACTGAGGGTGAGAGAACACCACATATTGATTACAAAATCCTCTCTCAGCATATTTTATCTCAATCTTGTACTCTTTATAGCAAATGAAACCAAACTCCTACTCCAAAACAATCTCCTAATCCTACTACTGCAACTAAACTGTTGCATGCTCATAAGAGTTTATTCAATCTTAATTATAAGAACTCTTATAATTAAACAACCAACTCATCAAAGCTTATCGACTCCTACAAAGATCTTCTGCTGAATATCTTCTTGTACTCTTAAGAGTCTCCATGTGAGCTGTCTATTTCCCATGCAAGGAAGATCTTTTGCTCTTTTGGGATCATCAACCAGATCCAGATCTTGCATTGCAGCACTGCAACGTCATGATCTTCCAAAATTGTACGTACGTGTCACTTTCGGTTGCGTGAAGAATTTGGAAAGAGAGTGTAGCTAGGCCCTTGTAATTAAGCATATTCTTTGAGAATAATACGTAAGCATATTCTTTGATTCTTTTTCATTCCATACAGACAGAAAGCAAAGGATAACTCATTTGAAATAACAATAATAATTAACAAAGTAAATCATTATTTATACACAATTAATCAAAACAAATAAAGGATCAATAAATGTTTAATACAGACATATATTTTATATATATATTTTTTTTAATTAGACTTGTCCTCCATTACCTTCTCCTCCAACGAACACCGATATTGGAAAAGACTTGGACAAACCCGCCGGAGTCTTAAACGTAATCCACCTCGCCGGAGGGTCCTTGACATAAATTTCACTCAAAGTAATCCAAATCCAGAACTCTTTGGCTTTGACACCTGTCAGTTTCTTGATCTTCTTGGGCTCGAAGTAGGCGGTGACTTCTGTGTCGTAGCAGACAACAACGTTGTAAAATCTGTGCTCTCTTTTCTGCTTATGTTTAATCCACACGAAGCCGATTTCTTTCACGTATCCGCATTCCTCTATGTCTTTTAAGATTAGCAGACCGTCCGGCAACCCCATTTCTGAGAGCAACAACATGAACTTTTCTCTGCAAATTTCGTCCCCGTAATATACCTCTGCTTTCGCCTTCATCTCTGCCGTCACCACAGACATCGATCTTTGTATAATCTCACGCCTTTTGTGTAGTAGTGGGCAAAGATGAAAGGTAGTAACTATATAGAGGTACTAGAAAACGGATCTTTTTTCGATATTTGTTTGATTTGCGATATATGCTAAAGGCAGTTTCCAAAAAAAGATATCACAAACGCTTTAGGAAATGATCTCTGTATATAAAAACTAGCTAGACTTTTAGGTAAGAGTAAATCTATCATCAATATTAGGTAAATATAAGAAGAACATGAGAGCGACGTATATTATCTACNGCGTATAAATTTGAACCATTTCACTTTTGGTATGGATAAACCAAATTATCTACAATAAACTCATTATTTACTTTGTTGTAAAATGTTATTTTAATAGCTTTCCAAGTTAAAAAAAAAAAATTCATTCACTAGACGTACGTGTCATAGAAACTGATAGTCAAAACAAAACCAATCAGTCTAGATATTCCATCAGTAATGGTATATCTTTTTAACTTTTCTCGATCCCTCTACGAACTCCACACGATTTTGTAGCTTTGAATGATTTGACACGTCAAATTCACAATGCTTCGAGTAAAATCTCAAATTAATTAAATATCTCCATTTGAGATTTTGGAGGGAGGCATAAGCCCAACCGCGTAAAAAGTTTGCTAAGAGGTTTTTTCAAATTAAGCTGCAGGAGCAGGAGTATGATTTCCCTTCGATCTCCATGTCATGTGACTCTACCAATAACGATAAAACTAGACGTAACCTCATCCATTGTAATTAATCTTAATCCTGAGTCCTGACAGAAGAAATTAAGATTGGGCTTACAACTCAATATATATATGAATTGATGCCAATTAAGAGACATTACATCGTACAAGTAATTGACCTTCCAAACCCCCTATAGTTATTATAATGTCCTATGTTAATCTTATATATTGATATCCTTTTATAAATCCGAAGAAGCAAGTGAAAAACACATTGCTTGGAGGACATCTCATATACATATGACTTCCGATCCAAACAAAATGCTCAACCCCATGTCTGTTATTTGTTTATTTTTTTGGTTTTGTTTTTGTTTTCTTACTTTTAAACTAAAAACATTAAACAAACAATTCAAAACTGTACAAATTACAACTCGAAGGTATACATGCAGTGGGTTGAAAAAGTACTAAGTTTGAAGNAATAAACTCATTACTTTCTTTGTTGTAAAATGTTATTTTAATAGCTTTCCAAGTTAAAAAAAAAATTCATTCACTAGTCGACGTACGTGTCATAGAAACTGATAGTCAAAACAAAACCAATCAGTCTAGATATTCCATCAGTAATGGTATATCTTTTTTAACTTTTCTCGATCCCTCTACGAACTCCACACGATTTTGTAGCTTTGAATGATTTGACACGTCAAATTCACAATGCTTCGAGTAAAATCTCAAATTAATTAAATATCTCCATTTGAGATTTTGGAGGGAGGCATAAGCCCAACCGCGTAAAAAGTTTGCTAAGAGGTTTTTTCAAATTAAGCTGCAGGAGCAGGAGTATGATTTCCCTTAAGATCTCCATGTCATGTGACTCTACCAATAACGATAAAACTAGACGTAACCTCATCCATTGTAATTAATCTTAATCCTGAGTCCGGACAGAAGAAATTAAGATTGGGCTTACAACTCAATATATATATGAATTGATGCCAATTAAGAGACATTACATCGTACAAGTAATTGACCTTCCAAACCCCCTCCTATGTTAATTTTATATATTGATATCCTCTTATAAATCCGAAGAAGCAAGTGAAAAAACACATTGCTTGGAGGACATCTCATATACATATGACTTCCGATCCAAACAAAATATTTGTTTATTTTTTTTGTTTTTGTTTTTTTACTTTTAAACTAAAAACATTAAACAAACAATTCAAAACAATACAAATTACAACTCGAAGGTATACATGCAGTGGGTTGAAAAGTACTAAGTTTGAAGAAAGATAAGTGCTAGAGTATCAACTAAAAATTCCTCTAGGAGATTAACTAACAGTTTTTTGGCTTTTTAAATCAAATGAGGCCGATGAACCCCATTTGATTTAAAAAAATAAAAATAAAAAATACTAATTGATCCCGTAGAAGATTTTTTAGTTGATATTTAAGCATTTTCTTTGAAGAAATGCTATATGTCATACCTCATTCCACGTAAATGATGTCAAGCTTTCCACATCTCCCTTATCCTTTTTAAAATAAAATAAAAAAACAAAAACTTGATGGTAAATAATTGGAATGAGAATTTGTGACTATAGAATAGGAGGAATGAGAATTTTAGTGTTTAGAAGATAATTGTGGAAGATAATAGCAAATAATATGATGTTTATATTTTTTTCAATTTTTGCCTTCTACGCATATGTGTCATTCTTTTATTGGAGGACACACAAACTTAATTTGTGCTAGATCCTTTCATAAGTTCTTCCCATATTCTTTGGATATCCAAACTTTTTATGCCTGACCTCATCATCACCGTCTATAGCCCATTATCCAATTTGGTGCGCGTCCGCAAGCCAATTTGCCTCTGATGTTGAATCACAACCGTTAATCAAACTTGTCCATAATAATTTCATTAACTGGCATATTCTCTCTCCCGTTCGATCTCGAGTTTCCTTCAGATTCTGTCCTTTGTTTACGCTTTGCAGATCTTTGACAAATCTCTCTCTGCACTCAAATCCAATTTCTTATAACCCCAAAGTCTCAGGCCCTTTTGGGGCTTGGTCAAGAAGAATACTATAATCAAACTGCCCAACGGAGACGAGAAAATGACGAACTCATAAGGGCAAAAGTGAAAAGCCCCACTGAGATTCACACGCATCAAATGAGTTTTCGCCGAATACCCGTATCGGGATTTTCATCTGGTAAGCAAAGCTCGGACCTTTCTATTGATTTTCACATCTGGGTATCTCAAATTTTACTTTTTTTCTACTGGGAATTTGATAATTATGAATTCACGAGGAGATGGGTTTTTCCCGGACGAAGTTGTTCTTCAAATTCTTGCAAGATTGCCGGTGAAGTCCCTATTTAGAAGCAAAACCGTATGTAAACTTTGGTACAGATTGTCCTCGGACAAGTATTTTGTTCAGCTCTATAATGAATTGTCTGTTAAGAACCCTATGGTATTGGTTGAGGTTTCAGAGGCATCAGAATCGAAATCTAGTTTGATTTGTGTTGATAATCTGAGGGGCGTTTCTGAATTTTCGTTGGATTTCTTGAAAGATAGAGTTAAGGTTAGAGCCTCGTGTAATGGCTTGCTGTGTTGCTCTAGTATTCCTGATAAGGGTGTTTACTATATCTGCAATCCGATGACTAGGGAGTTTAGATTGCTTCCTAGGAGTAGAGAGAGGCCTGTGACACGGTTTTACCCTGATGGTGAGGCCATTCTTGTTGGTTTGGCATGCGATTTATCGAGTCAGAAATTCAAGGTTGTGTTAGCGGGCTATCACCGCTCTTTTGGTCATAGGTCGGATGGAACTTTTATATGTTTGGTTTTTGATTCGGAGTCAAACAAATGGAGAAAGTTTGTGTCCTTTCAGGATGATCATTTTACGCACATGAATCGGAATCAAGTTGTGTTTGTGAATGGCTCTTTGCATTGGTTGACAGGTAGTTGTTCTTGTATCCTTGTGCTTGATTTGGATTGTGACATATGGAGGAAGCTGTCATTGCCTGAGCAAGTCGGCTATGGGTCTGCTGGGAATAGGATTTATTTGTTGGAATCCGATGGTTGCTTGTCTGTGCTGCAGATTTCAGATGCTTGGATGAATATTTGGGTATTGAAAGGCTATGAGAGGGAAGAATGGCATTTGGTTGATAGGGTGAGTCTTAGATGCATCAGAGGACTTGTTCCGGGCATTTTCCCAATAAGTCAAACAGGTGAATGTGTTTTCCTAGCAACTCATAAGCAGGTCTTGGTGTATCAGCGGAAGAATCGAGTGTGGAAAGAAATGTACTCTGTCAAGAACGGCTCTACGCTGCCATTGTGGTTCTCAGCTCATGCATTTAGGAGCACAATATTCTCTTGTCGCTAAGGTGTGGACTAAATCTGCTCAACTGCTGTAAATAAAATACTTGTTATCGATTTTATTTGTTGAAAATTGGATGGTTTCTTACTTTTATTCTAGTGTAAACTTTTGAATTTAAGCTGTTGGCTTGGGCTTGAATCTCCTCACTTTTTGCAAGTGAAAAACAGTGAGGCAGGTTTCTTCCTGCATTCATGAATTTATTTCTCTTTGTTGCTCAGCTTGAAAGGGAAATAAAAGATATTATTCTTTGTTACTTGTGCATATTTCTGACTCGTTTGGTTGCTTAAATTATATGAAACGCACTCGGTTCATTTCCACTTGCAATGCTCTAATCCCAATACATTGCTCTGTATTGTACCATATGGGCTCGGGTTTATTGGATGTGTTTGGTAAACAGTTTTGTTCTGAGTTTTTTGTTTGAATAGAAATAAGAAGTGATTAATGTGGTATAAATGTGAAATGAGATGTGAATTTTTTGTGAGAAAAAAGTAAAGAAAGTTGTTTGGTAATTAGTTTTGAAGAGAAGTTGACTTTTTTTGGGGAGGAGTGAAAATGAGTTAAGAGTTATGTTTAGTTTGCTTCTCATGGTTTCATGAAACGTCAAGGTCCAATTTTTTATTCTCAAGCTTTGATCTTCCTGTCGGTAGCTTATAAGATGGGTTTTTCATGCTTCCTTTTTACAGAAAGAAAGCAACTAAGCAAGCCTCTATCACGCCATCTCTTTGCAGCTATTGGTTGCATGATCAAACTGCAAATTTGTTACTTCAGTCTGTATCATGTTATTTGTCTTTAAATAGTAAGAACCTTGTTAGTAATCCTATCCAAAATTTGGAGCTTGAAGATGTTTCTGGAATGCTCTCAAATGTGATATTCGCAGCCTTGACAATATATATTATATATATATATATATATATATATATTTTGTTTGTTTGTTTGTGTAAGTGCTGTGTATATATATATATATATATATATATATATATTTTTTTTTTTGTTTTTGGTTTTTGTAAGTGCTGGCTTGACAATGTTGATTGTAGAAGGTTTGCTATGAGGTCTAGTTATGGGTTGGTGTATTTTAATTCAAATCAATTAAGAATTAATTATTTTATAATGTTTTGTTAAAATTATTAAATATTAAACCCATTAAATCAAATGGTTGTTACCTTTTTTTATTTTGATATGATATAAAGAATGAAAGGATATATGATTTTTTTTTTTTTGGGAGAAGCTAAATAAGCTCAAGTTTGAATAGCCCAGCTCTAGGCTTGAAGTTTTGGGCTAAGCATTGACCAACTGAATTTTAAGAATTCCTTGTGCTTTTGGTTATTTTGATTTTAAGACCCAATTTTCAATTTGATAGATTTGAAACTTGAGTTTAACCTATTCTAAATTCGAGACTCAGACAGCCTTCCTGTAACAGCTAACAGAAATAGCTATGAAAATATAGTTATACCCTTAGAGCATCTCCAGCAGATTATCTATTAGATATCTAGTTTAGCTATTCAAATAATCACTTTTTTTTATTTTAGCTACTAAATTTTTAATATAAACTCTTATCTATTCTACTATCTAAACTCTTTAAAATATTATTTTTATGCTTTTTTTATTGTTTTTTCTCTCTTTCCACCCTTCCCTCTTTTTTTTTTTTTTTTTTTTTTTTTCGATGCAGTTCACTGGTACGCACCCTCAATCTTCTCCAAACCTCTTCTTCCAACCTTTTCTGTTTTTTTTTCTCTCTTTCACCTCCTTTGCTTTATTTTTTTTTTTTTTCGATGCGTTCACTTCACGCACTCTTCCTTTCAACACAGAATGTTTCTTCTACACCCCTTCCCCCTCATTTCAGCACAGCAATGAGAGACAACAGAGTGAGAGAGACCCATCCCTTTCACCTGAGTTTTGCAATTAATCGGAGAGGGATAGACACCGAAACAGAGAGGTGTGGTTTGTTAAAAATCAGCAGCGTTCGGTGGGCTGGGCTACTCGTGGGTGGCGGTGAAACACCAACACCGCCGAATTGAGATGGTGGTTTTGGCCAAATGAGGGGTTTTCGCCCTTGTCTCCCCCGTGGCTGGCAAGAAATGCGGATATGAGGATTGTTGTTGTGTGGGTGAGAGAGAGAGAGAGGAGACGATGGAATGAAGACCAGTTGTTCATCCATCATGGTCTACGAAAATGAGGAAGAGATAGAAGGAAAGAAAAGATGAGAAAGAAACAATAAAAAATTATAACATTGTGCTACAGTGAGTAGCACCATGGTGCTATTTACTATTTACTGTAGCAACTATTAGCAAAAATTGTATTTTAGCTACTTTTGAGCTAATATGTTGGAGAGGAAAATAAGCCCATATTAGCCAATTTTAGCTAAAAATTTTCCTTTAGCTAAGCTGCTGAAGATGCTCTTATATCAAAAACTTAAAAATAATTTTTCATCCTAATTAATGTGATGTATTTTAAGTAGCTTTTTATTTATTTTTTTAATAAAAAAAAAGTGACTGATATGAAAGTCACTTAAAACATGACAGGTTAGCTTGTGTAAAATAAATGTGATAAATGGGTGTGAAGAGTAGTATTACTAAAAAATAAAAAATAAAAAAAATAAAGAAAGAGAGAAAAAGGTAGAAACCAAATAAATTCGATTGGCTAGGCTTTCTCAATCAGCCCAAGTGCCCAACCATGGCCACTGTCGTCACTCGCCCGGCCACTTTTTTTTTTTTACTATTTTTTTATTTTATTTGAGTGATATAACAGCCATTTTGACAGAAGATTGACCAAAGTCTCCAATTAAAATAGGGCTCAAATTCATATCTCAAATTTATCAAATAAAAAACTGTGAGCCAAAAGTACAATGATCTTGACATGATTTCTCAAAAAATAATGAAATGATGCTAGGAATTATCTTTTTATCTTCGTAAAGTTAATATAATTTTTAAAATTATCATTGAATTTGAGATAAATTATTATTAAGTTTTAATCTAATGATAATTTTAAAAGTTATATTAATTTTGAGATGATGAAAAGATATTAAAAATATGTTTCCTAGCAGCGAGTTGCATGAGGGGCTAGTTTTCCAACCATGACAACACCCAATTTAGGTATACTTCCAATCCATAAAACCTTCAATTCGTTAGGGTAAGGTTCAATTTCTAATAGGACATACAGCGCTAGAGATTTTATTTTTTAACCAATTATACTAGTTGCCACCTTCCAAAAGAAATAATTTCCTAAGATTCTCTTTTCATAAGTCAGGCATCCTTTCAAGACAAACCCAAACATAATCTAATTATTCTAAATGGTAACTCTTTATATGCAGTTTTCATCCTCCTTAAAAGAGTAATGATACGTATTACTCTCATGTCCTCATTTTTTGTGTTCATCTAAAATTGATATGACTTTTAAAATTACCATTGAATCAAAATTAAATAGTAGTCTATCATAAATAAATGAGTAATGATACAAGTTACTATCTATATTTACCATTTTTTTTTAATGTGAATTTCTACTTTTTCATTGATAACAATTCTTGACCCTATGTTTACCTTTTTTTTGAATGTGAATTTCTACTTTTTCATTGATAACAATTGTTGAGCAAAAGCTCTTACAATCAAAAGCTAAGACAATAAGCCACAAGCTTCGATAACCATAGCCCAAGGCTATGAACTTACAAGTCATAGACAAAGACAAGCAAATATCTATAACATAATTTTCCACATACCTATGTACAACTCCGGTTATAGATCAGATCTGCAACAAGCAGACAAATTCAAAGATATAGGCAGTCCAATTCACACCAACATTATTAAAACTCCCTCAACCTGAAAGTTAGGGAAAATCACCTCCCTCAACCTGAAGGGTAGGGATAAACAGTAATAAAATTAAAATTAAAACAATAAAATCAAACAGCACCAAGCAGATCCACCGACTAGAAGCGAAGGGAGGCTGGCCGGTGTGGGAGAAAGATGCGTAGGAGCCCTGGAACACGGTGGAGGGGCGCAAGAGGGGGGAAACTCTCTAAAAGTTTCAGATCTGATTTTGAGAAATCAAAACCAAAACTTTTAAAGAGCAGATCCGGGACCATGGATGGCGGAGAAGGTAGAATCCGGTCATTGATGGTGGAGAGGACGTCGGCAAAACCTGCTGTGCTCATCACGTGAGAAAGACGAGGGGGAGGAGGAAATAGGAAAGAGATTCCTCCTCCCCCGGCTGTCACTTTTTTTGGTTTCTCTCTCTGGAGCGGCTAGGGTTTTCTGAAAAGGCTATTCTACCATCTATGTTTACCTTGTGTCAACCAAAAGTGACATGACTTTTAAAATCACCATTAAATCAAAAGTTAAAGATGATCGATCATAAATTCAATGGTAATTTTAAAAGTCATATCACTTTTAGTTGACACAAGGTGAATATGGAGGGTGACATATAATTACTCTAAATTCAATGGTGATTTTAAAAGTTACATCAATTTTGAGTGGACACAAAAGGACATAGGAGTGACATGCATCATTACTTCCTTAACAAAGATCCTACAATCCTCCATGTGTTTGAAGATGATTATAGGTTCTTGTCTGACTTCCTCCACTGGATTGTGTAAAAAGGTTACCGTAGTGTCAACTAGCTTGTATATTGCTCTTGGTTTGTGAAAACATTGTTATTTCCTCCCACTACCACCACCACCCCCCACCCGTGCGTGCAGGAGGTGCGACTGTAGTCTCCCTAGTGACCTCAATCCCTCTTGATTCCCTCCCCTCCCCCTAGGGGATGCATGTTTTTGCTTGAATAAGCATGGAGCAATCATAGATTACGGTCTTGCAATCATAGATTTGTCATGAACGAAAACATTACGATACATTTTCTCGGGCTCTTTACATTCAACGAAGGTATAATACACATACCGGAAGAGCTGGTCAATGCTGAACACCCTTTGCAGTATAAACCATTTGATCACAATGGATATGTCAAATCTGAGGGTCAGGGAACTCAGAATCCTATCAAAGTGTATTGTGGTGTTTGAGTTCTTCTGCTCCAACGATTTTAATGTTTTCTGTGTGGGATATAGATGCACTATATCCTATGTTGATTTCAAGGCTTGGTTTCTTCCAAGAAAAGAAGGGTCTTGTGTTATCCGCCACGACTGAAGTTTACATTTGTATTTTATTGGCAAAGTCTTATGTTATTAAGTAATGCTATTTAGTAGAATATTATACAATTAGGATAACGTAACGATGATATGGCAATAAAAATTAACTATTGATTTTTCTTTTTGTAAGCCCTTATTGCTCTAAAAGCTGATTTTTAGTGTCACGCCATTCTAATCGTGTAACAATTTGCTAAATAGCATTTTTCTC
>FXXK01000769.1:158144-193664 GCA_900184695.1 Betula pendula | reverse complement strand
TGTCATTTACTTTCGGTAAGGAAAATTACATTAAAAAACAACATGATATGGTTCTAAAAATAATGACTCTTTGTGTTGGTTCAAGTACATTGCTGCAAGCTAATCCCAAAGAGTGGAGACAAGCAACTGTAATTTCACAACACTGATATTATTACATCAATGAATATAATTTTACAAGCTGATATTGCATCAAAGAAAAGTAAAAACAATATAACAACCACAAAGAATCCCCCATTGGACAATGACAAGCCTCCCAGTCAATCCCCAAACACTATTTTACGTGCATAAATACCACTCAAATTGCCGAAAGACTAGTAGCCCATTTCCCAAGTTCATAAGGATCAGCATGGTAATACAACTTAATTCTATTGGACAATGACAAGCCCGATGCCAATGGCAAAAAACCAGAATCATCTTGTTCTGTAGGATCATCTGCAAATGCTGCGACATCTCCAAGAAGTTTGAATTTAATTCTGCGGCTTGATATCGGCCTAGGGAAATCAAAGTACATTGCTGTTCCAGCCTTGGCCTCTGGCAGTCGAAATTCCCCCATTGTTACCATGCTATGAGGTTCCTGTTATATTATTGTTCTAAATAAGCACTCCTTGAAATTGGAATTCACATACTTTGGTCTTAAATTAGATTATTTTCTTCAGAACAGAAACTAGACTTCAGATTGCAAAACTAGGTCTTATTTGAATGTAGAAACAAAGCAAAGAGATAAGAACGCTAATCATGAACAACTTACCTCATGTTCTAAAACAAAAATTTATCCTTTTAGCCAGTTTTCTTAAAAACAAAAAGAAATTTCGTAGCATATATAAGATTTTAGTATCACTTGAAAAATCAATTGTAAAACATACATAAGAGGAAGAAAAAGATGTTGATTTCTGGATCATCAAAAAAGAAAAAGATACCATTTCTTTCTAAAAGTGTTTTGTGTTTTGAAAAGTGCTTTGTGGGGGATACATCTGAAAACTTGTTTGTATAATTATGGTTGAAAAGTGTTTTCAGTGTTTAAAAAGTGAACACTTGTTGAAATTGCAACCAAAGACACTCCTAGTCAACTGTCCTGAGAAAACCTACATCAACAAACTTTTTAGTTGTCTCCTGTTTTTCAGTAGATGTCCTTATCATTAAGAATTGCTGTCTGGCTGCTGCTTGTGATTATCATATTGATCATATATCAAATTGGGGGATGAGGGAGAATAGAATCAATTGATAAAACTTATGGGCTTTATGGCAGCCATAAAACGAAAGCAATTGTCTCCAATTAGCACATTTTCAGATAGCCCTAGCTCAAGAAGGGTGGCCTGGAATTGTCCTTGTAGCGCCTCAACGCTTATTTTCTAATAAAATTTGACTCAAATATAAAAAAAAAAAGTATTTGTCAAGATTTAATAAATTGCATGCTGAAAGAGCAACTAGTCATTGGTCAAAGAAACCAAAGGCTGACCAAGTATATGAAAGTGGCTAATATATGAGCAATGAAAGAAAACATATTAAGAGGAATGTAAAACTACATGCTCACATCCACTGTGCAAGGCAAATGAGCTACACAGAATTATCCAGGCTAATCTAGCAGCAACCTGAAAAAGCAGGGCAGTAAATACCTGGAGATAAGACACTTGTATATACAACACAGCTGGAGAGACGTGTCTGTCTTCCAAGAATGTCACTGATGTTTCCTTGCTATGTATATCTGAAGAGGGTGAATGCGTAACCCGAGGCTTTATCGCTGTAAAAGCATCTAGACGAAATCCAACAAGCAACGGTGAAGCAGGTGATAGAAACTGTTCCAAGACAAGGTCATTGTCCATCAATCTCTCAGTCTCAATTGGAACCTAGAAGCATAAAAGAAGATTTTCAGTCGCAATGCATATAAAAGAAGATTTTCAGTGGCAATGCATAAGGACATAGTTCAATAATGAGCTGAAATAAAGAGAGGAAAAAGCACAGAAGCATTAGTTTTACCTTGAATCTATTTAATTGTGGAGCTCTCTCCAACCAGCTTTTAAAATTCATCTGCTCAGGGCCTTGTGCTGATGTAAGCCCTGTCTCTTTTTTTACCGGGCTTCCAACTATAAGAATCCTTTTGGCATGCAGACAAGGGTCACTCTCAACTGATCCTCCAAAAGAGGCACGTCGATTTACTTGTGCAAAGGGGTTCTCATCTAAAGACAAAAGATTGAAGTCTTTCTCAAAATTGACAGAACTTGAACCAGGTCGCTGAAGACGTAGTGTTATCCAAATGATGCGGCACCGAATGGGATTCCTAAAGGCAAATTTCAGGTGTCTAGGTACTTTATCCTCTGTACCCAATGTTTCTGGTCCATAAAACTCTGAAGAAGACATGATCAGGGATTGGACATCCCATTTTCCCATGCACGACCTTTCATCCTTGTGTATTTTATTGCTAGCATAAACCTGTACCTGTACTAACAATAAGAGGTAGCTAGTCAAAGAAAAGCAAAAAATAAGTAAAATATACAAAAGCCAGTGTAATGCAACACATAATTTGTACGAGAAGAATTACTCTTAAGAATCTCACACCTACAAAGGACTGAGTTTTCTATGGAACGCAACATGATATAGACAATTTGGCAGGGAAAAATCAGAAAAAGATGCAAGCACACTGCAGGCACAACAATAACTGCAATTTATATCTATATGTACAGGTATATAAAATTACACAACATACAACAAACATTAATGATGATGGTTGGTATCTTGTATGCAATTCCAAGTTGAACGACTGAAATGACATTTAGCTCCACATCAACATCAAACCTATACTAAATGTCAATTTGATTTGTTCCCTTTTAATTTATAACTCCCATTCTATCCTCATATCCTCCCTAAAGGACATCTATGAGGTTTGACCCAAGAAAAAAAAAAACCCTTTAAATCAGATATTGATTCTTAAAAACCATGCATACATGCTAGAGATCATGCCACGGGCATAATCTATATTGGTTCAACTGGGCAAAAGAAAATTATTTTTCAAAACTGAATATTTTAAGTTCATTGACTTTCATCTTTGGTTCCCAAAACTATCTACCATTACTGAATTTAGATATTTGACAAGCACAACCACAAAGCAGAAACTATAAAAAATAGCATACATATTACATAGGGATGAAACATGATAATTTTTAATTCAAAGATCATTTAGACTTTTCTTTGGTAAGGATTGAATATCTCTGCACTTATCCATGATATTAATGGGAGAAATTCCCAGAGCAAACACCTAACCTTAGCTGGTCTTTTTGATAAGGCAAAATTGTCCGAACTCATTCCATTTTAGTTACATGTAACTTGATCCCAAAGAAAGTCGGTGTTGTGGACATTAAGGGTTTCCGTTCTATTAGTTTAATGGGTGGTATTTATAAAATTATTTCTAAGATCTTGGCTAATGGACTAAAATCGGTTTTGGGAAAGATTATTTCAATTTCCCAGAATGTGTTCATCAAAGGTAGCAAATTTTGGATTTAGTTTTGGTTGCTAATGAATGGTTGGATAGTCAGATTATATCTGGGAACCTAGAGTGTTGTGTAAGTTGGACTTAGAGAAGGATTAGGGAAAATATAATTGATTCATTGAGAAGTTACAAGAAAATTATGGAGTTTCATTCTTAATCTGTTTAGTGTGGAGTGGATTATGCTTAGATGGATAGTTAGGAAGGACATGTTGGCATGGTACAGTTATGGAAGTATGGAGGTTGGCTCCATTGTGCTTAGTTTAATCCCTTATTCTGGAATAACCTTATTTAAATTTTAGTTTTTAGCTGAATCCAAGCCCAATATGGAACCAGCCCATCCAAACCTTCTTCACTCAAGTAAAGTCCAGGCGCAATTAATTTTTAAAAAACAAGCCCATGCCCATATCCAAACTGGATCAATTTGGATTTGAGTCGAGCTGGTCGAGATCTTTGTTTCCGACAACCATCAGCCGATTTTCCATTTTCCTGTGTTGGAGATTACCAGCGAGTTTCAGCTGGTGTAGGTTTTTTTCAGCGTGTTTCAGCTGGATTCGGTGTTCTCTGGCGAAGTTCAGCTAGTGTTAGTGTTATCAAAGAAATTCCGGTAACTCTCGGCAGTGTTGGTGTTTTCCGACAAGATTCTGCCAGTTTCAATGTTTACCAGTGAGTTTTGACCTGTTTCTGTTGGTTCTGTTCTTGTTTTGGCTGATACAGGCCAATTTGGCCGGTTCAGACGAGTTTTAGGTCGGTACAGTTCAGTTTCAGTCAGTTTGTTGTGTTTTCAGCTGGTTTGGTGATATTTTGGTCAGTTCAATGTTGTTGTAGCCGGTTCTGACGGTTTTTCGGCTGGTTTTTTCGACCAGTTCAGTTCGTTTTTGGCTGGTTTAGTGGTGTTTCAGCCAGTTCAGTTCATTTTTCAGCTGATTCAGTGGTTTGGTGGTCGATTCAGTTCATTTTTCAGCCAGTTTTGTGGTATATCAGTCAGTTCTGTTTTTTTTTTTTTTCCCACCAGTTCGGTGATTTGTTGACCTAAAGACCAACTTGTTGATGTGTTTAAAATGTCTTTGTCATAATCATTATAGTTCATTAGTTCCAAGCTGGGCTTATATGATACACATACACTCTACCTTAAGGGGGAGTGTTAGAGAATGATCAGGTGTCCCCATGAGTTGTCCCTATGAGTTGTTACTATGTGGCATCCCTATGAGGTGTTCTTATGAGGTGCCCCTATGTGGTGTCCCTGTTAGGTGTCCATATTCCAGAATATTGTATTTGTTTCTATATAGGTTGTGAAGCCCAAAGATGTTCTGAACCTCTCTCTTGTCAATCCTATCCTTACCTCAAGCTTAATATTATTCAATCATTTAACCAAAGAAAATACCAATTTAATGTTCTTCAAGACTTCTTGAGTGCATAGAATCACAGCACTCAATTACATAAACACTTTACCCAAACATAAATTCAGTGCACTCACCGTGGGAGCGTCAGCCGCTGAATAACCACATGGACTAACAAGCAAGATTACCCCACTGACATCAGAAAGGGTACCAAGAACGACAACAAATTCAACAGAGGTTGTATTAGAAGGAGCTTTCCAATATGAATGCTGTGATCCAGAATTTAATGGAGCAAGCAATGACAAAAATGGTGCTGAATCTGCTGCTGTTTCAACCTACAATTAGATATACAAAGTTCGGCATCAAGAGATAATTAAAAGAAAAAAAAAATACTGAAACGCTACATATACCGTAGCACAAAATCTTTTTTTTTTTTCTATTAATATGTAGAATAATTATCCTGTAGTAAACAGATAACATATCAATGCTTAAAGCTTCTACTCAGATATTATTTCAACGTCCTAAGGAATATTCGGTTAATTGAAAGGAATGCATTCTTTATAAAGAAACTCTGACTGACAAAGCTTTAATTGTATGGTTAATCATATCAGATTGGTATTTGCATTCAAACACAGAGAGAGAGAGAGAGAGAGAGAGAGAGGAAAATAATGGTGCATCATTTCCTAGATCAGGATAGTAAGCAGTCACTAAATTTTGTATAATACATTGTATCCTAATGACACAATGTCAACTTTCTAAAGCGAATAAGGACTTGTTTAATGCTCCTTAAATCCAAAAATAAGACATGAAGTAAAATGAACCAGAAATATTATGACTGTAAATTTCCAAATAGCAAGTCTAAATGTTGGACTGCCCAAACCTAAATAAACACAAACTCTTTTACCTAAACATACTATGATCGTGCATAGGGGAAGAAGCAATATGGCATTATATTCTATCTTAAACTATATTCCAATTTGGCATCTACTTGACATCTTCTTCTCATGAGTTCCGATTTTTTTCAACCCAACTAGTCAGACAGAACTAGTAGGAACTTTCAAATTACTTGGTAGAAAAAGTCATAGAAGTCACCCTTTGCTCAAACAATCCTACATCTTTTTGTTTCATAAAAGATTAAGCAAACTTAAAACCAGGAAATATCATCTAGGGCAAATATTTGATCAAGACAATAAACCAACTAGTATATGGAATCCTTTAAAATTAATAAAGAAACAACATGAGCTTTGCCACCCGGATAAGGCGATAATGGAGAAGACGTAAACGGACTATAGCTTGAAAAAAAGACCTTTAAACTTGATAAAATGAATGCCGAGAAAGATCTAATAGCACAAACCAACTACTAATGGTGACAAATAGCAAAACTAGTAACTCTTATAATACAATTGAAACACGTCGAGTGCTGAAAACCTACAACCAGAATATAATATGAAAAAAGACAGTACCGAGTGTAAAAAGCAAGCATATGGAAATTCAGCCAGGGATTCCTCTCCATTAAGAAAATGTCTTGGGACTTTGACAGCTTGCTGGCAATCAGAAAGATAATCCCTTAAGGATGATCCTACCACCTGGTTCAAAGCTTTATGAGCAGCACTATCTGCACGGGCACTTCTTCGCAAACTAATCAAGAACCTGACGTAGTCCAAGATCAAAGCATCAAGCACAATGTCATGGCAGCATTGTTTGCAAATAACACCATCTAGTGCTACTGAACGATTTGAAGAGACATCATCCTGGGAGCCATGGTTTGATCCACTCTGGCTTGATGCACCATTGTAGTTTGAAACCTCCCTTGAGTTATAGCCAGGAAGCAGAAGAGCCCCTCTCCCAGCACAACAAACTTTACAAACCTTTCTTTCACATTGAGAGCACAACAAGACAGATTGTGAACCTCCAGCAACCGACACCATAGAGGATGTACGTATTGGTGTTTTGGTTTCAGCACGCACTTCACACATGCCACCAGAACAACTCTCTCCTATTCCAGCAATATTCCAGAAATCTATCACATTATCATCATTATTGTCAAGACCAATAGCAGCAGTAATTTTATCTTCAAGGGAAACTTGCCCAAGCAGTGCAAGGTTGTTTGCAACTCTGCATAATCTTCCCATATAGGAGTAATCAAGCAAAAGATTTGGATTAATAGTAGCGGTGTCAATTCCAACTGATAATAAAGCTCTATCCCTTTCAGCAGCAGAAAGATTCAGCCTGAGGCGTTCAATTTCAAGTTTCATAGCTTCTGTGAAGTCTAGTTTCCTTTTCTGTAATATTGCATAGTCATACAGGTCAATTTTATACCCGATCACGTTTTACATTTAAAAAAAGAAATCCATTAACTATTAAGCTTTATTATTGCTCAAACAATATGCTTACTGTTCTGTGAAATCCATTAACAACTGCTTTGAGATGACCGCTAAGAAAAACTTGTAATAATCACAGATAAATCTAAATTAGGAACTATATACACTAAAACTGACATTTTCTTTTTTGGTGTTTTACATTTTTAAGGGGTTCAGCAATCATAGTCTATGCAAGAAATAGGTGAAAGTGAGGACAGAAAGACATATTCGTCATGATTCAGCAAAGGAAGTGGCCTAAAATAGAGCTTCGAGGAGAAAGTAATCACCATAGCTAACCTAAAGTAGTTGGTATTTAGGGCATTGTTAAGTTGTGAATTTATCACAATACCTTTGACCTTGTGCTGTTGCAATCAATTCTAACATTTGAAGCTTTTGTTTTTTCGATAATGTGATCTGATATTTTATTTGTGATCTATGCCACAAAAGAATACATCAACCACACATATGTACTCTTTTGACACGTACATCAACCATAAATACAATCATATCACATATAAGGGGCAACTTATAAAAACCATAGGGATCAATTTTAACAATTGGTATTCACCTCAACCAGACCGAGGAAGCATGCAGACATGGCCTAGTCCACTACTTAAAACCCGTACAAAAATCTGTCACCGAGTAACTACACTTAAAATGTCATCTGTTTAATACTTTGAAAAAATAATTCAGAAGTCATGACAACAATGTTATGCAAAGAAAAATTCAACTTTACATGCAAAAGCATTGTCATTTTATTCCATCCATATCATGCTTAGTATCTTAAGTTTTTAAGATAGCAAGTACCATACCCACAGAATGGAGGGTTGTATAGTTTAACAATAGCATGAGCTTAAGATTGAGAATGATGTTAAGCCAACAATAAATTAATTATATTTATGTATGTTTTGATATCTTAGATCAATTCTCAATAAAATAAAGAGATTGAGAATTCTCAGTGGCGTGATCATAATATAAGTAAACACAGTGAGGGTATACCAATCTATTGTAGCAATAGTGAGAGGTGGGTAGAGATTTTCTACACACACAATTTTCTTCCCAAACTCTTTCCTCTTTTACTCTAAAACCCCGTATTTTCAAGAATGTTGTTTTCCATAGAATTATAGCAAGGTAGATAAAGTAAAGAAGTCCATCCATGGTCTTGTGTAACTGTATAATACCCATTAATTTGAATGAAACTTTTATAGGACTAGCACAAGGACAAATATTATTTCTCATTTTGGCTAGGTGTATCTCTTGTATATTTCATGTATACCCGGATTGTCTCTTTGCGCTTTTTTAATAATATTTCAACTACTTAAGAAAGAAAAAAAAAAGTTGGGCCCATTAAGAAAGAACGTACACAGCACGTGGGTGGCTAAAATGATAACATCAAGATGGGCATATGGGAAATCATGAAAAATATAACGAGGAATAAAAAATGCATTCAAATATGAGGTGGCTCCTTCTAGAGAAAAAGATAAGGAGAGAGAGCTAAGATGGTCTTGCCATGCACAATGAAGACCGATTACCGAACTAGTGAGAAATATATAATTCAAGTAGAAAGTGAAAAGTGAAGAGAACTAAAGAAAGGAAAAGGCAGTGAAGTATATGCTAGATAGAGAACTACCGGAAAGTACAACCTTAAATAGAATAAAATTTTGGAAAAATATGCTTATGGCTTACCTCAACTAGTTGATTGGGAATTCATAGAGCCAAGTCCAATTTATTTAGGATTGAGACTGAGTTTAATTGAGTTAAGTTTATTGAAATCAACAAACTTAACATTATACATTTATAACGACCAAGGGAAGAGTACTAGCTACATTTGCGTTATCACTCTAAAATGACTAGTCAATTTAAAACTTCTCTAAAATGATTTATAAAGCTCAGTTTCACCTAATAAATAAGAAATGTGGAACTTAACATTCATAAGTGTCTTTATAAACCATCCACTTTATATGAGCTACTCATCTTCTCAATATGTGACAAGGGTGTTACAACATTAAACTAGCCAAAGACCTCATCTATTAAAATAGATGAATTCTATCTTAGAAGCATAATTTTGAAGTGCAGCAGAGCATAAACGTGAGGAGATTCCGTCATGTGTCGCAACATCGGGTAAGCGTTTTTTTTCCCCGTAAGATGAAGGCTTATGCAGATTTGTCACAGATTTTAGTCCCCAGCAATGCCCTCGAGATAAGGTGGGTGGGTAATAGCAAGAAGTGTCTTCTTTTATAAAAATACCAAGCCGAGAAACTGGAAGCAACTACCGAATACATTAGACTGAAGCAGACCAAGCAATTCATTATGGAAAAAAAAAAATAGATGAACTAATAAGCAGAAATGAGTCAGGATATCAAAACATGAAACTTAGCAATAAGACAAATAATATATTTTTGAAGAAAGGGTGCTAAAGAACAACTTGATGTTAAACTCTCTGATAGGTCTTAAACAAGGAATAATATGATGGCTCAAAGCAACATGCAACAGGTAACAACGTACCACACTTGGCCCCGCAAGGGACGTCAGACAAGTTAAGTACTGCTGGGAGCTACTATCCGAAGGTTGTAAATCTTGTGATGAAGAATGTATGTGATCATCTTGAGGACCATGAAATTCAACAACAGCTTGGTCCAAGAAATCAAGCACATCACTTCCCTCGTTTACAGTATTTCTCCTCACTGGTTGCAAGATGGGGTCTGAAAATGTGTCCTCTCCAGTCAAAAGGTCAACCCAGAGGTTGGCAGGAGCACTTTGTTGCACCAATGGTGGCATGTTTTCATTACTTGAAGTGCCCAAAAATGGATTGGAATCTGAACTGGACAAAAAGGGGTTGATTTCCTTCTGACTGTTTTTGGCAAGTTCAATTAATCTTTTACCATGGCCTTCATTAGTAAACACACCCTTCCAAGGAAGAGAAACTCCAAGGATCTCTATCTGTAACAATTTTTTTTTTTATAAATAATCAAATTTCATTAAAAAGCGCAAGGGCACTAACCAGAAAACAGAGCAATCTATCAATAACAAAATTAATAAAGAAATATTAACCAGCAGCAATTATTGTAATCTCCACCCAGAAAAGAAAAGAAAAGAAAAAAAAAATCGAATAAATAAATAAAATGGAGGATGAAAAGGGTAAACAAAAAGAACCTTCTCTAATGAAGGTTGTCAAACCATGCCAATTCATAAAATAAGATTATAACGGACATCAATCAAAGATAGAGGTTTATTGTTTACCTGCAAAATGGATTAACAAAGGATCTACTAAAAAATAGAAAAAGATACATAACCAAATGTTAACATGTCATCCAATAGAATGGGGTGGCAGAATGGGTTGCTTGTCTGCTGAGCTTTAAATTTTGTATGGCAGAATGGGGTTTGCTTTGTGACCAGAAAATAGGATCTCTAGATTTTTGTAAGCATTGTGTGTTCGGGAAACAGGGTAGAGTCAGGTTCAGTTCAAGTATCCACAGAACGAGTGGTACAGTGGTTTATATCCATTTAGATCTATGGGGTCCTTCTCAGGTTCCATCGAAAGGTTCTGCTTGGTATTTTGTGACATTTATTAATGATTATTCAAGAAGACTCTGGGTGTATTTTTTGAAGAATAAAAGTTATGGAAGGCATTAATTGAGAATCAAACTGGAAAGAAAATCAAGCAACTCAGATCAGACAAGGGCATGGAATTTTGTGGTGGTGAATTTAATAAATTCTGCAAGGATGAAGGCATCACCAGACATCGCGCAGTTAGTCATACTCCACAACAGAATGGGGTTGCTGAGCAGATGAACAGGACTCTTTTGGAGAGGGCGCGTTGCATGCTTTCAAATGCTAGGTTGTCTAAAGATTTTTGGGCTGAGGCGGTCAGTATTGCTTGTTATTTGGTCAACTGTTCTCCATCAACAGCTATTGATTGTAAAACTCTTATGAGGTATGGTCTGGTACTCCTGCTGATTATTCGATTTTGAAAACTTTTAGTTGTCGTGCTAATTGTCATGTGAATGATGGTAAGCTTGAGCCTAGGTCAAAGAAATGTATATTTCTAGGCTACACTGATGGGGTGAAAGGATATAGATTGTGGTGTTCTAATCCTAAATCACCTAAGTTTATAATCAGTAGATATGTTGTATTTGATGAATCTACCCTGCTTCACCTGAGAAAGGAGTCTATTGTTTCTACACAGGAAAGGAGCAGGGTCATAGCAAAAAGGTGAAGCTTCAGGTGGAGGCTTCACAAAGGGTGCGAGATAGCACTCAAGATCAGCCCGTTATAGATGGTCATGGTTCCAATTATGATGATGATGATCCACAAGTAGAGCAAAAGACTAGTATTGCAGCCAGTAGATAGAGAAGACAGACTAGGCCATCTCAGAAATATGGCTATGCAGATTTGGTAGCATATGCACTTACTGTGGCAAAGGACACCGGCGTCTAAGAGCCTTCCAGTTACTCAGAAGCTATCATAAGTAGTGAGTCTGCACAATGGGTTGTTGCCATGAATGAAAAGATTGAATCTCTTCATAAGAACCAGACATGGGAATTGTTGAATTACCTAAGGGCGCTAAGATTGTCAGATGTAAATGGATCTTCAAGAAAAAGGAAGGGATCCCAGGGGTTGAAGATGCTAGGTTCAAGGCATGCTTGGTGGCAAAGGGCTATAGTCAAAGATAAGGTATGGATTTCAATGAAATTTTCTCTCTTGTTGTAAAACATAGCTCTATTCGTGTGTTGCTTGCCATGGTTGCTTTATTTGATTTGGAGCTTGAACAACTTGATGTGAAAACGGCGTTTTTACATGGTGAGCTTGAGGAAACCATCTACATGCAACAGCCAGAGGGATTCATTGTTGAAGGTAAAAAAGATCATGTTTGTCAGTTGAGGAGATCACTATATGGTTTGAAACAATCTTCAAGCCAGTGGTACAAGCGTTTTGACAGCTTTATGATCAGTCATGGTTACTCTAGGAGTAGCTATGACAGCTGTATATAATACAGAAAATTATCAAATGGTTCTTTTGCTTATTTATTGTTCTATGTGGATGACATGCTTATTGCTACTAGAAGCATGTTAGAAGTTAAGAGATTGAAATCTCTGTTGAGTGATGAGTTTGAAATGAAAGATTTGGGTGCTGCGAAGAAAATCCAAGGAATGGAGATCCACATGGAAAGAAAAGCGGGAAAGTTGTACTTGTCACAGAGAAAGTACATTCAGTACTTAAACGTTTTGGTATGCAGAATTCTAAACCATTGAGTACTCCGCTTGCCGCTCATTTCAGACTTTCAGCAACGTTAGCAGCGCAGAGTGAGGAGGAGGAGCAATTCATGTCACGAGGTCCTTATTCCAATGCAGTTGAGAGCATCATGTATGCTATGGTGTGCACTCGTCCAAATATTTCACAGGTAGTCAGTGTTGTTAGTCGCTACATGGCGAATCTGAGCAAGCTTCACTGGCAGGCAATGAAATGGATATTCTGGTACTTACGGGGAACTACAAATGTTAGTTTAGTATATGACAGAGGCTATGGTATTGGTTCTAGTGTTATCGGGTATGTCGATTCAGATTATGCTGGTGATATAGATAAGAGAAGATCTTTGACACGTTTTGTTTTCACTCTCTTGGGATGTGTCATTAGTTGGAAGGCGACATTATAGTCGACAGTTGCTTTGTCTACCATAGAGGCAGAGTATATGGCAGCGGCAGAGGCCGTAATAGAAGCAATTTGACTGAGAGATTTGTTTAGCGATCTAGGTTTGCAATAGGATGAGACTGTTGTGTTTTGTGATAGCCAAAGCGCAATACATTTGACCAAAAATCAAATGTACCATGAGAGAACCAAGCACATTGATGTCAGATATTATTTCTTCGACTGGTTGTGACACAAGGTGATATCACATTGAAGAAAATTAGTACAGCGAAAAATCCAGCAGATATGTTGACTAAGTCGGTTCCAGTTCTCAAGTTCAAGCATTGCTTGAACTTGATTGGTGTATGTAGTTTGTGGTTACCCTAAGGGATATTGGAGGAGATGTCATGAGGATACTTGCAGTGAGGACTTGATGAAATCAATCCAAGGTGGAGATTTGTCGAGTAATAACTTATATTTCTCAAGTCATGGTGGGCCCCAGTTTTGTATGACTTCATTTATTACCTTTGGCTCTTACTTTTGTCTCACCAGTAGATTTCCTCATGGAGAAGTTACTTCATGGTGAAGGCTTGGCCGACTTTTCTTTATATATAAGATTTGTTGCCATTCGGTCATTCAAGAGCGCAACAAGGCAGTCACGAAATAGAGAGAACAGCAAGCAGTGACTTTTCTAAGATAGAGAAAAATAGAGACTTCAGTTGCAGCACCTTTTCAGAGAATTAAGATATTATTTTCTCTTTTGTATTTAATTCTCTTTTATCTAACAAGTGAGATTTGGGTGTATTGAGGCTTTTGGGATTGAGTGGTTTTCTCTGTACTACTCTTTATACTCGATCCTTTTGATAGTAAATTTCCTCTGAGTCGTCTTCGCCAGTAGATATAGACTTGTTAAACCAAACCACTTAAATCTTGGTGTCTTGTGTAATTGTGTTATTTTTTATTCTGTTATTTTTTGCTTCATTGGAGATCCATAAAATTATATTGTCTCAATACAACCAAGGTCAAGAGAAGCTGCTAAGAGGGCAGCCAAGCCTTCACCAAATTAGGCTAGCAGGGAAAGCTAATTTGATAGACCATGCAAATGATTATCCCTTCATTGTTGCCGCAGACAACCACTTAAGCTGAAAGATTATCTCAAATAGCTATGTCAAAATTGATTTTAAACCACTCCTAAGGAGGAAGCCATTTTTCCATAGGAGGGTGGATCTTCAATTTCTAGGCAGCATGATGTTCAAGTGTGACTTTGTTAATGTTCTTTGAGATTAACCATACCCCACTTTCCAAACATAAGCATCTTGAGCATCTCAAGATCCTTTTGAGAGGAATAGCTATTTTCTCAATTGAAAGAATAGTCATTCCCCCATAGCTATTGAGATGACTATTTTAAGGCTAATCCATTCCACTTCTTCAATTCTTAATAAAGGCTATTCCAAGGAATAACTATTCCGTGTACCAAACGTGTCCTTAATGTCTGATGGATTCCAACTGAAAACAAAGAGTCCCACACGGAAAAAGGTGGTGAACCTATGGAAGGAATGATGGGATTATTTGAAGGTTGCATGGTTGAGGGGTTTGGTGAAGTAAACATGGCAAGCACATAGCCAGGAGATGAGGCGATTTGGTGAAGCAGGGCAACGGGTAATGATCTGCAAGATGGAGAGTTGGTAGTGGATTCCACGTGGCCAAGAGAAACTTGTGCGACAAGCAGGTCTTGTAACAAGGAACAATTTGGAGCTGAGTTGACTCAGCTCGATGAATGGTGTCACCAACAGCTTCCATTGGGAGTTCCACCGGGCCTTCAGATGACATACCATAATCGGTGGATTCCTCCTGACCCGCCAAAGAAGACCTAGGACTGGAAAATTGGTTGCTTTGAGGGAGATGCAATACTTCTCAGGAGTCAAAGGAATAGGAGGTGCTGGGCAAGAATTTTGTTTGTGAACTATGAGGTCACAGAGAGGGTACAATAATCCACGAGCCTCTCGTACTTGAATTTTCCCAGATAGATTTCTCCCAGGCCGAGAGAGATGAAAACCAGGAACAAGAGGCTTTTTGGTGTCTAGTTCCACCCTAATCCGAAGGTGACGACAACAGATGAGACCAGAAACTATAGTTCTCCACTTCCATCAGATTTCCTAGAGCCTTTCCAAAACTTACAGCGTTTCTGGGTGTCATATTCTCCAAAGGCAGCCCATACACTTGAATCCAAAACGGACATTGATGGAGTTCAACTTCATCAATAGTGAGATTAGGGGACCAAGGCTTGAGTACTAAAAGGGATCCTCTGATATTCCACAGTCCCTGGTGCAAGATACGATCTATATGGGAACGTTGGGGTAGAGAAAATAGGTATTTATTTGTTTCTAAACTTCAATAACTAGATGTCGGCTCCGGCGACCGATTCTGAGACCACGCAGTTCTCCGATGTGGGTCTTGGGTCGCTGACGGTTTCTGGAGCGGACCTGGTTTTGGGGGGGTGTCTGACTCCTTTTGCTCCTTCGGAGGCAACAATGCCGACAATGAGGAATGATTTCTTCAAGTACGAGGGGTCTGTTTCCCTTGCCGACGTAGGTACTTCTGTGAGGAACCTTCCGGCGCTATCGCCTCCGACAGCGAGGAACCTTCCAGCGGCTGGTTCTACCCAGAAGCTAACCAAGCTTTTGCACTTCTACAACCGTAAGCACAAGGTCAAGAGGGCTTCGAAGATGGATATGGGTAAGTTTGCGGGTGACTTGATAAGCATCGCCCCTGGTGCTGTGCCGTTGGTAGGTGATCAAAGTTCGGTTTTTGGTGGGTCTTCTGGGTTGTTCTCAGCTTTTGAGTCCAGTGGTTTTACGGGCTCCAAGGAGGTGGGCTTTCTCATGGCTCCCACAGCTGAGGCCGATACGTCTTTGGTTCATTCTTCTCCGGCGAAGGGTATGCTCCGGCGGGGCTTTCTCAAGTCTTGCCCCTGTGGCGGGGTTTCACGTCGATCTCCCGAGCCTGTGTGCTTATCGGAGGCTGGAAAATCTTCTGAGAGGAGAAAAGTGCTTGGGGAAGTCTTCGAAATGCCATGGAACATCTCGGAGGTTGGGGTTGAGGTTGAGGATGGGGTCTTGGGGGCTAATGGATACCCTGAGGCTGTGGCTAATGCGTTGGCGATCGCTCCTTTTTTGGGAATCTCGTGTGGGGAAGATGAGAAAGGCTTCTTCGATCTGTTGAGTGATATTGATGAGGGTCATAAGCGGGAGGGTGTGTTTGCGGAAGAAGGGGGCTCTGTTTTAAAGTCAAAGGGTTGGAGGGAGCGAAAAAATTTAGAATGTTTTCTTAACTTTGATGTTGAAAGTATTGGGTCTAGCCGGGTTAAAAATAGGTCGTGTTTGCGGGTTTAGGGGATTTTTGTTGTTGTGGGGGTCGAGGTTTTTTTTTCTTCTTTTTTCATGCTTTACTGTTTAGGTTTCCTCTTGTATACTTCTAGTGTACTTAGGAGCGCCTCACACTTTTTAGAAAATTTCTGCTTACTTATCAAAAAAAAAAAAAAACTAGATGGTCAACGAAATCCCAGGCTTTGGTGAGGGTAGCTCGAATCAACTGAGTGTTGAGAGTTTTGGTGGCTAGAAGCTTACCAATGAGTGCGTACGATTCATGGTTAGGGTGTTCCACAGGTAAGGATTCTCACTGTGAAGGGTCGTCCCAATCTAAAGCTTCAATCTGAGTTATCAGGTCTTGTTGGAGGTCATGTTGGGTAGCATCCACGGAGGAAGGAGAAAGAAACGACAAGAGAGGAGCAGTAGAGAAGACAAAGTCTTAGGTGAATCTATCTAGAAAGGAGATATGGTAGGAGCTCAGAGAGAGAGCGAGAGGTGTTTTTTTAACATGCTATAATTCAGTTAACAAATTACCGTCGATTGTTAAAATGAGTCCGGTCTATCTTTCACGCATTATCGTGTCTGCATAATTAATTTTTCATTAAAGGCATTAGAAGCATGTTTGAGTTTACACTTTACAAATGAATACAACATCAAACCAATATAGAATACATATGATGGAGGACTAGCAACGAACCGAATATCTATATAATCCCGATACTTGGTAACTAGATTTCAAATGCAGCAGTAATATAGGTACTATGCCATACATAATATCCAACAAGTTAAGATACTTTCTGATTTCTCTAAAATTCATAAAACTTATTCTTTAGAATTTTTTCTTTCTTTCTTTTTTTGGGAGGGGGGGGGGGGGGGTGTGCAGGTGTTGGCAATAAACTGCAATTCTCAAATATAACTTCTGATTTGCTAGGATCGATAACTTAGTCTCCACATCAATGCAAACAGAGAAACTATTACATTTGGATATTTCTCTTTAGCAGACTTTAAAACCACAGAACCTGATTCTTTTGAATTGATAATGAGCAGAAGTCAGAATCAGACAGTGTCACAGACAATTCCTTTTTCATGGATAAATTGTGATTTTGACATACCAGCACACCACATAGCAAAACTTTTCACCTTCCTAAGCTCGAACTGATCAATGGCTACAATGTCGATCTTATAAACCCAATCAAAGCAACTTTTAACAGCATATTCTGACAAATGGTATTATCCGATTAACAACAGATATGCACATTAACACAGCTTTCAAAAAATGCCATGTTTGTCATCCCCACCCTCTGTGTACCTCAAATTTCCATTAAACTAGCACAAAAGCTTTCTTCAAAAAAAGCACATCAACCTCCAATATACTGCTATAATTAACAGTTAAATTACTATGTATATGGAAACCAAAAAAAAATAAAAAGCTTAGGCTGAAAGGATTATGACACATCAATTAAAATATATATTAAAATTGCTTTGTACCTCACCAAGAGTCATAGGGCTACTTCCAGAAACAGCAGGATAAAACGTGAGCGCAACTACACGAGTAAGAAAGTCTAATTCTCCCTCTAGTTCTTCAAAATCATACAGTAATGAAATGGTTGGTGTATCTTGAGCATGAAGGCGTGCACCTGCTCCAGTAACAGCCATATCTTCTGCACTAATTGGCCCACTTAAGGGTATGATGAGGTTTGTCCCACTTTCACACTGAGGTATGGAAGCACCCTGTCAACAATGTGCAATGCAGGATTAGAAACTATAAAATATTAATAACAAAGTCATGACACTAAATCCAATCAAAGGAAAACAAATCGTAGGGATGGGAAGTGTCATACTCTGTTATGGGAATCCTGGTCACATCAGGTATTAATATTTACAACCTTTCAATAAAAAAGCAATATTCATTGGAAGTGTCAGATGTGCAGAGGTTTTATAGCTAGGCAACATATATGTCAAAGTTATTGTTCATCTTGGTACTTTTTCCTCTTTTTGGGCCACACCCACACCCAAAAAAAAAGAATGCACACTTTCTTTTTTCATTATTTTCCAATGCCTTTTTAATATTATACTTGGAAATTTACTAACTCATCTCTATGCATTAAATTTTACTACAATCTGTACTATAAAGCATGTTATCCATTTTACCCCGAGATCAAATTATAAAATTCTGCAGAATATGTCTAGTATTATTTGCTTCATATTCTACCCCAGTATTTCCACTCTATGAACAAACCGAATGATTCCAATGCAAATTTAAGAAGCCTCCCAATTACGTAATTAAATAAGTGACAACTATAGAAAATTGGCCTAGTTTCAAGTCCAGATCAATTTGGGAGCTCTTCAGAACATATATCATAGTAATTATGAGTCTTATTCTTTCTAATATAAGGTAGAATCCTTTTTCCATAAATATTTAAAAAAAAAACATAGAAACTGCAGCTTGTCAGGCATACAGATGTTTTGTATTCTTACTTGCCAAAAAAAAAAACAGCTTTTGTACTCTGATAATCAACAGTATGTACTGAACCAGCAGGTGGTTGGTCAAGTGGAGCTTTTAATTAGTTGGTCTAGTGCTAGATCATATTAGATTGCGAGAAACTCAAGGTGTTCTTCACTCATTATTCTCTTTGCAATCAGCTCATTCATACTCTATCTTCCTTGGCTCTTTTGGATTTTTAGACAATCAAAACTTTAAGGTTTGAGAGCTCTATGTTGAGTGGGGCAATCATTGTATACAACCTTTCTCCTATCTCTTCTTTTATAAGTCTCTTCTTATCCAAAAAAAAAAAGGAATGAGTCTTGAGTGGTCCAAGTCTCAACTTACATATTAGGTTTACTTGACCCCCTATTTGCTTGTTTTCCAAGCATTAGTAGTCTATACTATAAACAATTGTTGAAGGAATGATGGAAAGTACTTTTAGCTCCATGTGGTGCAACGCACCCAAGAAAGGAGCAAAAAGGATTCACAAGTTCACACTAAATATGGCATTCAAAAAATTAGGGATTCTAGTACTACAATTTTAAAACTCCAGTAGATATCGTCATAATATGCATATTACTTTGTTGATGTTAATACATTAAACATCACCCTCACAGTTAATACATTAAATTCGTAGTACTAGAATCTCTGCTGCTTTAATATCCACTGTTTTCAGAGTGACTCAAGGCTCTATGGATATCTAGAAAACCTATAGAAGTCCATAACTTATTATGAGCTTTGTTATATGATTATCTGGATTGATACTGGTGAATCCATCATGGAGCTGAGATATCTTTGCAAAGTGGAGGGTTTACTAAGCAACAGTCCTTTAGTGGCACCATTTTATTTAATTGCATTGGGACTTTGGAATTAACACGTTTCTCTCATTTGTTGTGCTTACCCCCCCAAGAAAAAAAAAAGTGTGTAATCGCCTACTCTTTCAATACGATCCTATTTGATCAACATGACAATAACAAAACCTGGAGCACTGGACCACCTTGTCTTTTGTGGGTCCTATGGAAAGAGAGAAACAACTGAACCTATAACGCTATTGGGATGAAATTGAATCCACTTAAAGTCAATTTTCTTAGAACATTGTATGATTAGATGATTGCCAATGTCATTCATTTCTGGGTTTTCCTGCTCTTTTGAATATTAAATTGCAATTATTTAAAGGATACCATGCACATCACCTGTGTTCTCTGTAGACCATTTATTCAATAAAATTACAATTACTAATCAAATTAGAAGTAGATGAATTGCTTTCTTGCCCGCAAGAAAGTAATTTTGGCAATGGGAGAATTTCTTTCATAATGGAGCAAGCTACAAGAAAGCACGTTTTTACTTAAAAGATGAGCAAAAGAATCCCTCATCCTCTTAACCATGTAAATAACACTACCTCTTCTACCTCATACAGAAGTAAACTGCAAGGGGCAAACGTGGATGTAAAGTGGAAAAAGAAACATGTATGGAAGAGAGATACAGACCTCCACAACCAGTTTAAGCCCATCTAGACTCCGTCCCGTCCTTACGTCAACTGTTGCGGGATAAGTTGAATCATCTGCACCGTGAGATATTGTGAGAAGAAGTTGACAAGCATGACAAGGTTCCCCAAGATAGATAAAAACCTCAACCACATCTGCAGCCTGCGGGCAAACCTGTGAGACAGACAATGCATATATTTCCATAAGAAAATAAAATGATGGATTATCTTTTAATTGAAATAATATACAAATAATTCCTACAAAAGATCACTCTTAAGTTGCAAGAAATTATTCCTCTGTGATGAAAAGAAATATATTTTGCATACCCATACTAGGTCTTTTCTTTTGAAACTCAGAAGGCTGGCTCCACTATCAGAAGTTGAAAACATGTTGGCGACTGGCTTAAGAAAGAAACCAAATGGTCGTGAGAGTACCTGCAATGATTGTCATGTTATACAATTCCAAATTTACACAGCTAAAGAGTTAGATTATTTTCAAACTATTCTAGAAAAGATCCATATCATCTTGGAAAAAAAAGAAGTCACAATCAACAAATATTCATATGTAATAACTCCCAAAGGTACTAGCTTCACGAGAGCAACATTATTATAGTGATTCAAATGATAAACAAAGTGTTTTTAGCCAGCATTTATGAAAATAAAAATAACAACCAAAATCAAACGCTAGTTATGATCAGCCTCAAACCCAAATTGGCCATCAAGTCCAAGGCCTAGGATGGTGTATGATAGATACCCCACTATTGGTCTAATGTGCTCTATTTAAAATCCTCCCTTTTGAGATTTGTCTTAGATTGGGTTGTAGATTATGTTTCTAATTTCTCCTCCTCAAATCTTGTAGATCTTGTTAACTTTTTAGATTTCAAACAGCATTAGGGTGGTTGCATCTCTTGTTTTATCTTTCGTGTACAAGGTTTTGCCTTATTTCTAATAATTATATCATACAAAAAAAAAGGAAATAAATTTTGTCAAAGGCATAGCCCGAGATGTTTTTGCCATACAATATAGCAGGATCAGCGCCAATTGCCTAACTATATTTCTTGTTTAAAGCATAAGTTGAGGTTTTACAACTCAAAAAACAGTAGTGTACTCATTGCAGAAAAAGATAAAGCAACAATAAATTCAGACTCCATACAATTTTAGCTGAGTTACAAGAGAGAGAGAAAAAAAAAAAAAGGATCAATGTAGCCCATCGATTTAGAATTGTAAAATAAGGAAAAAAATATTGTAGAGGTCCCTTAAGTTTAATCTTTTAGAGTTCATAGTAATGTGCCTCCTCTTTCTCTCTAAGTATGTACTTGAGATGCTCGTCCTATTGAGATTCCAATGGAATCTAATCAGAAATTACTAAATGATGAAAGGGAATTATTTGAAGATCCTTTGAATTATCTTACTATTACTAGGCCAAATATCTCATATAAAATTAGTGTTGTTAGTCAACAAAAACATAATTCCTTGCATTAATATATTATTTAGTCTCGGGACAGCGATAAAACCCATTGCAATTTTCACAAGGCTGTTATACTCGTGTAGCCCCTGATTTGCGACTACTTGCAACTCTCTCACGGAGGCGCGTGCAGGCGCGTCCTGTGTTTTTGTTCTCTCAAGTCGTCACCCATTGGAGCGTTACGTTGTGGTGGTTTGGGATGTAGTTCTCAGCGGAACCTGGTGTGGTCCCTGGCCGTGTTCGGGGCTTTCTCGTTTTCGTTTCTTAGCGGAGTGGGGTAGATGGATTTCGTCAATTGGTTCTTCGTTGAATCAAAAGTTTTTGAGTTCTCGGTTCCAGCAGGGGGATCTATTTTGAGGCTGGTTGAGAGAAGAAAAGGGATTTCTAGGGTTATGATGGTGGGGAAATACTGTGTTGAGTGGCTGAAGAAAGTGGTGGAGAAGATGGTGTTTATGGTAGAGGATCGAGCCTTCACCGAGTCTTCTAGGGATGGGAACAGGGCATTCTTTGCTCAAAGAGGCGTGAATCGAGCGGGGTGCTTCTGGAGCCGGCGGAGTACGCAGTGGGTGGTCGTAAAGGTCTGATCATTGTCCCAAAGGGCCGTGATAAGCGGGGATGGAAGATGTTCGCCGAGGAATTGGGAAAGGTGATGACCGCATTCGACTCTTCTTCCGGGAAGCTCATCGGTGGGTGTTCGCAACCCTCTATTTTACCTCTTTCGGGGAAGGAGGCTGAAGGGCCGTCATCCTTTGGTGGCGGGGTGAAGGTTTCCTGCAACTTTGGTGGTTTGGGTCTTACGCCCATCGTGGGTGGACATCACCGTTCGTTTGCGGAGGTGGCTTGTGCAGAGGGGAAGTTCGGAGTACCATTGGGTAAAGGGAAGGAGGTGCGAGCCTTCGAACCGCTGGGTAAGACTCAGCACGCGCCAGATGCTGGGTCCGGGTTTTGAGGTTCGGCTATCTCTTCTTCGCGTGTGGCAGAAGGTAACGTTCCAGAGCCTGTTTCTTTCCCTTCTGATGAGTCTTCGCAGGGGGGAAAGAGTGTAAAGTTAGGTTTGCTTTGGGCATAGAAATTCAAACTTGAACGATTAAAAGGGGAGGTGGAGCGTGCCTTAAATTCCGTGTATGAAGGACTGGACTTGTTTGGGCCAGATCAAGACTGGGCTTCTGAAAAGGCCATTCTGAAGCCTAAACCTAAGACTCAGCCCAAGCCTAAGTTTAAGCCCAAGCCGGTAAAGTTTAGGTCTTTCGGACTGATGCGCAAGCCCAAGCCCAAGCCCACTTCTATGAGGTTGGATTTAGCCACGAATCTTGGGCTTGTTCGCAAACCTAAGAACAAGGTCAGATTTTTCTCGGGTTCAGATGAAGGTTGCAGGGCACCGAGCCTTCCCAACTGTTCTAATGCTTCGCCGGAGGTGGTTCCGTCCCTGGTCGCTTCGCCGGAGGTGGTTCTTCTACCGGCGTCCGAGTCTGAAGCTGTCCGACAGGTTGGGTTTGGCACGGCGTGCCCTAGCGAAGCCGGTGGTTCCTTTTTCCTTCATGGGCCGGAAGTTTCGTCGGCCACTGCCAAGATCTCGCTGGAGGTTGCACAGATTTTGCCGAGGCAATGTTCGGCACCCAAGGCCTTGAAGTTCTACAACCGTAAATACAAGGCAAGTAGGCTATCACTTATGGATGATAATCTCATCACCGAGGCGGTATCTGCAATTAGTGATCCGCCTGGTGTGCCTCGGCTCGTTGGGGCTACTTCTTCTCCGCCGTCTGGTAAGATCAGAGCTCAGACCTCTTCAGAGGTTGTTCTCGTCCCGGCAGCCTGAGTCCCTCCGACTAGGGGTTTTCTCTGGAGGGGATTTCTCAGGCCGAGTTCTTCAGTTGTGATTCAGGACTATTCGCCTGAGCCAATCCAGTCTTCTCCGGAAGCAATGAACAGTCCTCCAGGCCTCGTTAGTTGAACAGCCTCCCGCGTCAGTTTTGGTTGATCACCATGGGGTTCAGGTCGAGGGAGAATCTGGGGTTCAGCATGTAGAGGAATCCGAGATTGTGCAATGTGTGATGGAGATTGGGCCTTTATTGGGAATTTCTTGTGGAGGAGATGAGAAACAGTTACTGGGTCTCTTGTGCGACCTTGATAAGGTTCATTGTCAAGAGATCTCGGCTACTCGTTCCAATCATGGTGCTAAAAGGCAGCAGGGAGCTTAAAAATTTGGATTGTTCCAACATTTTTGAAGGTTCTAGCCGTGGCAAAGGGAAGAGAGCTTGTTCGGTAGTCTAAGGGTTCGAGTTGTTTTGTTGGGGTTTTTCTTGTAGTTGTGGTGGGTCTCGAGGGGGTTTGAGGGTTTGAGAGCGGTGGGTTTGAGGATTCCTTGTGTTTGGGCCTCTTGTGTATACTGCCTATGTACTTAGGGGCGCCTTATGCTTTTTAATAAATTTTCTTACTTATCAAAAAAAATTTAATCTTTTATCAAATCAATCCCTAAGGTTTAAAATTGATCAAATCACACCTTAAGTTATGCTCTGTTATGACATCGCTCCCTCCATAAATATGTTGTTAGTTGTAACATGTAGGTATAAGACAACATCAAACCCAATAAAATAGATCCACATGTATGGATGTGCCACTTCAGCTTAACGCGTGACAAAAAGAAAAAAGAGAACAGAAATAAAAAACCAAAAACAAAAAAAAAATAATAATGAAAAACAGAAAGGAAACCCATCCATGTCCTCACCAGCTAAGGGAGCATGGGTAGGTCACATCCCACGCCCTCCATGGATGGGTGGACCACCCCACCCACCAACATAGGAGCGGGTTGGGGTCACCCCACCACCTACTCCATCCATTGTGGAGGGATGGACTTTCAACCCACCAACACACGCCACCACCACCCATGCTCTCTTTGGGGTGGTGACCCACTAGTGGGAGGTGGTGGGTGGCCACCTCCCTCCCATTCTCTTTTTTTTTTTTTATTTCTTTTTTTGCAATGTGTCAAGTTGAGATGACACTTCTGTACATGTGAAGCTATTTTATTGGGTTTGACATGATCGATCAAACACCTTTGTGTTACAATTTCCGTTAAAAAACCCTAACGATACACCCTATCTTAACGAGTGATTTGATCAATTTTATACCTTAGGAAGTAATTTGATAAAAGGTTAAACCTCATAGACCTCTACAGTATTTTCCTGTAAAATAACTAATGATCCACAGGCTGAGTGTTCCAACATGGTTTGAGAAAGATACCAACAATGGATTTAGTCACAAATCTTGGGCCTGTTCGCAAAACTAAGATCCATTTTTCCAAGGTCGGGTCTTATTCAGGTTTAGATGAAGGTTGCAGGCCCCAAGCATTCCTAACCGCATTAATGCTTCACCGGAGGTGATTCTATTCCCGATTGTTTCGCCGGAGGTGGTTCTTCTACAGATGTTCGAGTCTGAAGCTGTTCGACAAGTTGGGTTTGGTACGACGTGCCCAGGCAAAGCCGGTGGTTCCTTTATGCTCCTTCCTAGGCTGGAAGTTTCGTTGGCAATAGCCAAGATTATGCCGGAGGATGCCAAATTTTGCCGAGGCAGTGTTAGGCACCCAAGCCCTTGAAGTTCTACAACCTTAAATCCAAGGCAAGTAGGTTATCAAATTTGGATGATAATCTCATTGCCGAGGCAATGTCTGCGATCAGTGCTCTGCCTGGTGTGCCTCGATCCGTTGGGGCTGCATCTTCTCCATCATCTGGTAAGATTGGAGCTCATACCTCTTCGGAGGTTGTACTCATCCGAGCAAATCGAGTCCCTCCAACTAGGGGTTTTGTCCGGAGGGAATTTCTCAGGTCGAGTTCTTCTGTTGTGATTCAGGATTATTCGCTTGAGCCAGTCCATTCTTCTCTGGAAGCAATGGGCTTGGTTTGTCGTCAAGCCTAGTTGGTTGAATGGCCTCCCCCAACAGATTTGGTGGTCCTTGATCAGCATGAGGTTCAGCTCGAGGGGGAATCCTAGGTTCAATACGTATAGGAATCCAAAATTGTGCAATGTGCAATGAGGTTAGGCCTTTATTGAGGATTTCTTGTGGAGGTGATGAGAAACAATTACTGGGTCTCTTGACAGACCTTGATAAGGTACATTGCCAAGAGACCTTGGCTACTCGTTCCAAACTTGGCGCAACAAGCAGTACGGTACTCAAAAATGTGGATTGTTCCATCAATTTTGAAGGTTCTAGTTATGGCAAAGGGAAGAGGGCTATGTCAGTTTTCTGAGGGTTTGAGTTGTAATGTTAGGGTGTTTTCTTATAGTTGTGGTGGGTCTCTAGGGTCAGGGTGGGGTTTCGTTGTGGGTGTCATCTTGGGTTTTTGCAGGTTTGTGCTTTCTTTTTGTTTTCTCTTTCTAGGTGTTCCTTTTATATACTTCTTGTGTACTTAAAAGTGCCTCACACTTGTTTTTTATAAAATTTGACCTTACTTATCAAAAACGATATGAAATATATTAATTGATATAATGAATCAACATGTGCATACTATTTAATCATAAAGTTTAACATACTTAAAAACTCTAGAGAGCCAAAAGACAATATAGAAAGGGAAAGTTCATTAAATAAAATCAACAAAGAATAACCAACTATTCAAGCAAAACTATGGCATTTATGAAATGAATAACAAAGCACATAGAGGAAGCACAATGAATAATAGAATAAAATACCATTAGATATAATTTGGAAAGGTTCTAGAATAACATACTTTTAGAGGTTGAATAGGAATTGATGGAAGATGCTTGAAAAGCCTCATTCCAAGAAACATCTCCAACTGCTTTTGACGAGAGCTATCTACAATTGCATTTTTATATCTTCTCTGCAAAGTAATTTTCACATTCTGTGCTGCAGAGAACTGTTTAAACTTTCCAGCGTCTTCATTAAATATGCTAAGGATTTGACTATGCATAGCTTTAGAACCAGTATAAAGTGTTGCATGAATATCACCAGCAAGCAGAAAAAGATCAGCTAGCTGAGATACGGGTGAAAGTATTGTTGATCGCTTGAACTCCTCAAATGTCATATCAAATCTCTTCCAAGGTTTATCTGGGCAGGGATGCATCCATGTTGTGGTCTTAGTATTGTGATCAATAAAATATGTTTTCCCTGTCACTGCATCAGATCGTTTCTCCCAACCTGGAGGCAATGGAGCAGTATATCCACCATAAGTATTCATTGACTGATAACCTAAAGCCAGATCGCTATCAAGTGATATTCCCAGCCGCCTACATTGCTCCACAAACACTTGGAGGGAGCCAAAATAACTAGCTGCATTAGTTCTATCCAAAGAATCTGCACAGTTGAAACGTATCACTCCATTTTGATGTGATCTTAAGCAGAAGGCACCCTCATAGTCATCGTTATATATGATTTCACCTCTGCAATCCTTCATCCGTTGCCGTGAAGGCAAATAATCCCCTTCAGAAATGCCTATAGATACAGTGGGTACTTTTAGAAGTTTCCACAATCCTTCAATTGTTTGCTGTTCACCTTTTAACTTTATACTGGCATGCCAATCATAATTTATTAAGTGCATTCGAGTATAAGGAAGTTTTCCAGTTGATTTGATACATTTTAAAGATTCCTCAAAATGCTGAACTAAAATGGACTCTGACTTTCCTTCTCCATTCCTAAGTAAGTTGATGCATACAATTGGAACCAGAGCTTTTCTATTCTGACTGCCCCCAACACCTACATCTAAATTTCGAGCATCATACCTTTTACTCAACCTCTGATAATACTGTGAGCTTCCTTTATAAGGATCACGCTCTGAAACATATATTTCTGCTTCTGCAGCAGTGATCTTTAATTCTGCTCCCCACCAGATTGGAATTGTGCCACGTCGCCAAACATATGTGTTAAAAGGAACACTCTGACCAGCTCTTTTGGGGACCCATACAAGTTGCTCGCACTCAACTTCATTTCCTGTCAAATACATATTCTTCTTAAGTTCAAAGAAGTTTATGGGGACACAACAAAAAGCTGAGAGAAGAGCAGGCAATAAAATGTAATCGTAGTTGCAAAACTTATAAAAAAGGAATGAGATACACATATAAGCTCAAAGTTACTTATCCAAGCAATACGAAATGGTAAAAATGCCTAACCAGTATGAATAAATTAGGAAACGACAAGTGACACCACTCAACTACAGAGGAAACTCACAAGAACCTAAGCTTGTAAAGAGTTATGAATGTCTACAAGAAAGAGAGTCTAACAAATAAAAAGAAGTGGAAAAACAGCAAAAGATCAAGTGAAATAAATAAACGTCAAAAAGGACGACTGCTTAATTTCATGTGCAGGTGCCTCTTTCCCATCAAAAGCACAACTACTTCTCTTGGCCCAAACAGTCCCCAATGAACAAAAGGAAGCAGTTTTCCACGCCAAACATCTCCTCTTATCTCCAACTACCCCTTCTCAACCAAAATAAATATCAAATGCATATGTTGGCAGAATCCGATGGAGGCAAACCCTAAATTAAAAATTATAAAAAATAAAAATAAAAAAAGGAGATCCCGATCCCTCAAAACTCAAAAAACGAAAGACAAGATGACCCATGGAGCCCCCATCCTTTGCACAGATAGCAAGGATTTGGAATGAAATTACCTCTAAAAACTAAATCAACAACAATGAATTGATAGTGTAATCACAGTGACTCATCTCTTTTGTCTCAAATTGATGGCTGAGTGACTGGCAAATCTCTTCATCCCAACATGGGAAACTCTCGATACTGTTAATCAGTCAATGAATTCCAAACTAGAGACAATATAGTAACTATAACTGATAGAACTCTGAAATATACTTAACCAGAACCATCAGATATCGTACACCCATGTGTTTCAAATGGAAAGAGAAGGATCGATAAGAAATAAAGAGGTTGTTGAAGGACAAACTCATCTAATTATTGGTTTCCCATAAGTTTATCATATCTATTCCTAGTGAGGATGATTCACCTGGGTCCTAGAAACTTCTTTTCAGCAGGAATCAATTCATGAAGCTATTGAGCACAACACTTCCCAACCCAATTGTACATCACAAATTTACAAATAGGAATAAATCCATTCCCTGAAGTAATGTCGGCCAAGTAGAGCTGTAAAGGTGAACTTGTGACAACAATTGAATATTTCATCGACACAGTCAAGGGGGACAGAAATACTTTAATTAAATAGTCCGGTATAAAATTTATTGGTACTTGCCCAACAACGGCATGATCACCCAGTGCATTTGAAATACGAATATTTATGTTTTTGCGCCTATAAATTAAGAGTGATGACCAGTTTAACCAAACCAAAAAAGCAACTAGAAGCAAAGAGAATTCCACAATTGACCAAATATCCCACAATGATCCATTCAGCATGGGCCATGGCATAGAAGAACCTGAGGGAAACAAAAGACTGTCGCAAAAACCAGCAAGAAATATGCCATTTGATTTCAAGAGTTGTTAATAGATTACATACCTGTGCTAAAACATGAATTTAACCCCCTAGCCAGGTATCGAGTACCAGGATGCAGTCTGCTACGGCGAGCTGTGAGAGCAACATACCCTTCTAGCTGACCTAAGCTTCCAAAATTACGACATTCTGCAAACCCCTACACATTAATATCATATCTTAAAACACAGATAAGATAGTTATTTGAATAATACCAGGTTGTAAGGTAGGTAAATCACTAATAAGCTACATCAAACACAAACATGCCAGGGAAGCTCCTTTAAAACATTCAAACCCCCAAGTAGGAATATCCTACTATAGACTAAGATTGACTAGAATTGCAATGAAAGAGAGACATATAAATAAGGTGCATGCATTACCCCCTAGACCAATCAATTAGGGACTGTCTAACCCACAATTGCATGTTATTAAAATTCTGTTTATCCATCAGTTCAATGCATTTAGTGTTCTTAACTTCTTCTTGATATGTGGTAACTCAAGGAAAATACTTTTAGCTCGCAAAGTTCACCGCCTGATATGGAGAGTAACCCAAAGCTTGTCACCTTATACATTCTTTCTATGTATATGTATATTCATCTACATGCTACAAAACAAGCTATTATGGGCATATGACGCACTAACTAGGACATTTTAAATGACATGTAGAAGAAGTCAACTTGAAAACCAGTCGTTTTGAAAGAAAGGAAAACAATGACCATCAGAGGAGCATCAATATGAAGATATCAAGTATGAAGCAAAACCTGCAGCAGAGTGACACAATGCTGTGGGAGCCCAATGTCTTTGAAAGGCATTGAAAACCATCCATTCCAAACAAATTCATCGTCAGGCTTTTGCAAGGGCATATGGCTTGGGAAAGGCCGAGTGATGTCTCTTGTCTCACAAAAGTAGTGCTTTCCATCGACATCCAGCTCAGTCAATTCTTGAACATTCTTCAGTTCTCCTTTACCCTGGGGTTGGGGATTTTGAAGTGATATTTTGATCCACTGGCTCTCAGTCACAGTATATACACACCCTCCACCAGGCAGATTCAGAATGCTAGAGGTTAACTTTGTTGCAACAAGAAGCAAACCAAAGTTTCCCAGGGCAGCATAACCCAATATTGCCCTGGCATATGTTATACTCTTACATAGCCATTGTGATCCATTTGTAATATAATCTAAAGCCTCATTTTCAGATTTAAAAACATCAACACCCAACTTTCCATTGTAGCACAGCGCACCAGTTGTTGGATCAATATATATCACTTGAGTGTCAGTCCTGGAAGACAAGCTGGCGATGATATATACTTCACCAGTATCCAGTGTAAGAACAATGACAGATGTATCCCTTAAACCCCTGACTGCAACAAAATACAAGGAAAAACAAAAAACATGCATAATATTAGAATGAAGCCATAATCAGAACAAATTTTTTGGAAGCAACAGATATTAGTCATATTTATGTTTACAACAAACTAAGAAAGCAAGAACATTCACTTTTAAATTAATAGTTAGAAGAAAGCTGGTTAATCAAAAACCCAATCTAACACCTATCCTTCCAACAATCATCAAAAATGAATTATTGACAGCACAGTGAACAAAATATATATCTTTTTGACGAGTAATGATACATGTCAACCTCCATGTCTACCTTGTATCTACCAAAATTGATATGGCTTTTAAAATCACCATTGGATCAAACGTCAATAATGATCCATCATAAATTCAATGGTAATTTTAAAAGCCAAATCAATTTTGATTGATACAAGGTAGACATGAAGATCGACATATATAATCACTCTTTTTTGACAGCTGAAATAAGAAGTAATAATTTTTTTGGAAGCAAAACAAAATAAAAACAGATACCCCAAGTGTCTACTCGTATTACTGGCTTTTTATCGCTAAAGAGGCGCAAGGCACTGTAGAGACTTTTAGAGGGCACTATGTCCACCCTGAGTGGATCAGAGGGTTTGTTGTACCATATGTTTGTTTTCTTTAATTTACTTTTAGAGGTAGGAGTACTACAACTCTTCTTACGCGGTTCTATGTATACTTCTTGTGCCAGGAGTGCGCTTTTGCGCTTTTAATATATTGTCTCTTATTTATCAAAAACAATTTATTAAAAACAAGCGGAAGGCACCCCTAAGTACACCGACAATATATAAAGGAAATCACCTAACTAGGACGAGTTTAAGAAAAAACGTAAAGCACCAAAAACCCACAAAACATTAATTACACTTAATGCAATTTATTATTGCCTCTATAAATGCGTATATGTATAGAGAGATGATTCCACGAATGTTATAGTTGGTGCCAGGGGCAAACCCAAGGGTATAGGTGGGGGGCTAATGTCCCCCCAAAAATTTTAAAATGTTTTTTAAAATATGCATTTTTATATATTTGTCCCTTTTAAAATAATAATTTTGTCTCCCCTTAAATTTTTCTTTCAAATTTGCCCTCTTTTTCAATGTAAAAAAACCGAAAATACCTTCATTTATTTAGTTTCCTCCACACTTGAGACTCCAATTGGCTTCTAAATAACGAAACTCTAATTTGTTTTGAAATTTTGAAGCTCTCCGGCATCATGTCAAGGCATCAAAATCACTCATACCAATTTTTTGATTCAACCTCTTATCTGTCTTTCTTCTCTCATAACTACATCGTCTTAATGTGAAACCGTGATTCTTATTCTTTATAAAGAGACTCTCTCTCTTTCTCATGGCAGATGAGAATGCAAAAATTAAATACTTAGATTTTTTGAAGTTTTATGTACTAATTAATTGTTGCAATAATCACAAACACATATGGAGAGACTATATATATTAATTTAAGTTCGTCCCCTCAAGCTACAAATCCTAGTTCCGCCCCTGGTTGGTGCAGACATGCCACCAAATGCAATTCTATATGTTATTGTTGATTATGTATGAAGTATTCATAAATGCATCTCTAATATTGGTCCTGTGGAGACCACTTGGACCGATGTGCTTCAGAACAAGGAAATCTTTCCCACCCTTTTTTTTTTGATAAGTAATAATTCAATATCATTAAAAGCATAAGGCGCACCTAATAACACAGGAAGTATACAAAAAGAACACTTAATTAGGGAGTAAAACAAACAAGGAAGTCACTAAAGCTAAGCGACAGAGGAAAAACAAACACTGCCGTCTAAAGATACAAAGTTTCAGAAAACAATGATAAATTTTTCCCAACGATTTTTCCCTATCCTCAAAGTTTCTATCATTCATTTCCCTCCACAAAAAACAAAAGAGACACATAGGAAATCTTTCCCACCCTTAAACCCACTAAGCTACTAGCGCCCTAAAAAAAAAAATAGATCACGGTGCCTTAGACTCTATGTTTTCTTTCTGTAAGTCTAATATCCAGAATCTGTGCATCCATGCCATGCAAGGTTTCTAAAACAACCAGAATGCTGTGTAACAAGTATACAGCTGGCTACCTGACATGATTCAAATTCTGTATTTTACCCACTAGGTTGTCCTTGTCCATAGGATGTTTGTCTTAACTTTCCTAGTTTAACTTTCTTCTATCTTTAGTTCATGATAGCTTCTTTCTCTGATGCTTTGGTTGGCATGAGACTCTCACCAGCATCTTTCTTTATTTAAATCCACTTCACCCTAAATTTCTCCTGGACAACATATGCCCTTGCTCTATGCCCTCACATAATAATTCTCTTTGTTGGATAAATCACTTGCACCAAAAGTACATGGTAAATCTTATTGCATAGTCTTTATCAAACTCCAAGATGTGCAAATAAACACACCATAAATGAAAGCATCCTAAATATCAGATATTGTAAAAGCCAGTGGTTTCCCCACCAAGCCTTGACTCTATTTGGCTGCAATTTTCATTATCATCGTCGTCATAATGATGACTGGTATCATCACTCGAATTAGCATTATCAATTACGAATATTGATCCTCTAATCCTTTGCAAAATAGGTTACTCATAAAAGTACATATAAGCATTTTCTCCCACTGGTTTTTCGCATGAAATGGTTCCAACACATACCATCATTGTAGAGTCTTTTTTTTTTTGATAAGTTACCATCATTGTAGAGTCATAATAAATAAATAAATAAATAACGATTTCCTATGCCGTCTACACCACATTTTCACTTAGATCTACCTCGACGTGACTTTTAAGGGGCACTTTGATCCTCGATGCGTTGTTGGGTCTGAACAAGTCTATTAATCATACAAATATATCAGGTTTGTTTCAATAGCAATATTCGAAGCGTCAGAGTATGGTGCATCGGAGCTATAGCTACTTCAAATTGAAAATGCTAGAATTTAGAAATGGCTACGGATACTATCTGATAACCATAAACAAACAGATCTATGGATCCAAATAACAACATTAAGGCATATAACCAATATCATATAAGCGAGACGATGATAATTACACTTTGAAATTCCAGATTTAGCAACAGATCATACACAAAATGAGGCTGAGAATCAAAATCCAAATAATGAGAAAATGCAAACGAAGAGAAGAGTGAGGCGCATAGAGAAGCTGACCAGGTGATTCCATGAGCTCGGAATAGACTCTTGGATAGCACCGCTGAGGCTTACGATCCTTTGACACGCAGAGAGAGAGAACGATTTGTGAGGGAATTCAATCATCGAACGGCTCGTATCATCGATGAATGAATGTGCAGAGCCAGAGAGAGATAAAGAGAGGTGAACTGAGCGCACCGGAGAATTCCGAAACGGGAGGAACGCGAGCGTTGGATGTGCCTGGCTCCTGAAATGTAAAAGGGAGGGAGAGACAGAGATAGAAGTAATTCATGTTTACTGGTCTAAAATTAGAAAGAAAAAAAAAAGGGTTTTTTACGTCATAATACATGTTCACTAAAATCTAAAATATTATAACAAAAATCCAAAATTAGACTTTGGAAAAACTTTGCATTTTTCGTAGAATAGATCTTGCACCGGCTGCTGTATGAAAATGAACTAATGATTTTTTTTCTTTTTTTAAATATTTCATATTTCATTGACAAAAAAGCATATTACTCTAAGAAAATAGCGCATACTGCTCCGTGGTTACAATATCGCAGATTAAAAAAAGAAAAAAAAAAAAGAAGAATTTCTTCTAATCATATACTATTCATAACTTGTTTAATAGTTGTCTTGGGTAGCCCGTAGGCTCCATAATTAGTCTCTCTTTTGGTGCGAGAAATTTGCCAATTCTTTAATATATTTAAGATCCCTTTAATATCCTCTACAATTTGTTTATACTTGCTTCAGTTTTGTCCAATGGTGTTGACAGCATTTCCTATCTGCATCGAATCACCCTCAAGAATAATATTATGTAGCCCAAAATCATTACTAAGTTCCACTGCATGCAAAGTAACTATTTCTTCCGCAACAACAGGTTCAGCCACAATACAAGTAGAGTATTCATCTCAAAAAAACAATACAAGTAGTATTACTTCTAACTACAATTACATGCCCCTAAAATAAAAAATAAAAAATAAATAAAAAACCTACTAATTATTGGTCACACCACGTGAGGGATTTGAATCCCTTCATATTTTAAAAAACACGAGATTCTCATGTTTTGAATTTCAGTCATCCATTATCGTATTTTTAAATCTTAGATTTTTATTTTATTTAGCTCATTCGGTAACAACAAATTAAATAAATGACTAAAATTTAAAAATATGAAAATTAATAACCGATAATCAAAATACAAGAATCTATTATTTTTTTAAATATGAGGGGATTCGAATCCCCTGGTGAGGGATGCTGCCCACATAATCACCCCCTCTTTCTTTGTTTTTTTGCTTTAATTTTTTAATATTAGATCGTGTTTTTTTTTTGTTTGAGGCGTGACATTCTTTTAAGATAAATATTACATGCACTTGTAAATACATATTTCATTGGCCATATAAATTATCATTTAGATTTAAAATTTAATAACAATTTGTCTAAAATTCAATAATAATTCTCACTATCACTTGAAAATGTACACATAGTAGATATATATGTATATATATCATTTCTCTTCTTTTTTTTTTTAAGTTTCAAACTATGTGGTGCATAAGTGAAACTTACACGTGAAATTTGTTACGACTAGCTGTTGTTACTGATATGAATTGATATACGCGTATCGATATGTCACTAGTGTTCATGTGTTTAAAAGTAACCACATAGCGTTAACTTCCGTTAAATATACTAACGGAATGACCATTATGTATACATAAACAAACCACATTTATTGATTTTATAAAATTGAATGGAAAACTTTAAATAAGTCTCTTAAATTTCAGACATTTTGTACATATCTCACAATATTTAAAAACTCTTATTTAGTACCTTGAACTTATAACTTTTTTTACTTTACCCAATATTGTCAGAATTCACCGTTAAATCCTATCAAAAATTTTAAAATACTCTTGTATTTTTTTTAAAAAAAATATATAAAATAAAATATATTTGAGAATTTTTGCACCCCTAC